>BQNB010035611.1:21726-50734 GCA_026074375.1 Tanacetum coccineum
AAGTGTCATTTCATGGTAAAAGAGGGCATTGTCCTCGGCCATAAGATTTCTAAGTTCGGGATTAAGGTCAACTGAGCTAAAGTTGATGTTATAGCTAAACTCCCTCATCCGACTTTTGTCAAAGGCGTTCGAAGTTTTTTAGGTCACGCCAGGTTCTATCGTCGATTTATCCAAGATTTTTTTAAAATCGCCCGGCCGATGACCCATCTTCTTAAAAAAGAAACCCCGTTTATTTTCTCGAAAGAATGTATTGAAGCATTTAATATACTTAAAAAGAAGTTAACCGAAGCCCCGATTTTAGTTGCCCCCGATTGGGACCTACCATTTGAAATTATGTGCGACGCTAGTGATTATACGGTAGGTGCAGTCTTGGGGCAACGTAAGACCAAACATTTTCAGCCTATACACTATGCAAGTAAGACCATGACGGATGCTCAAGCACATTACACAACTACGGAAAAAGAATTATTAGCCGTGGTGTATGCTTTCGAGAAATTCCGGCCTTACTTAGTCTTATCAAAGACCATAGTGTATATGGACGACTCGGCTCTTAAGTATCTTCTTGCTAAACAAGATGCTAAGCCGAGATTGCTCCGGTGGATTCTCCTACTCTAAGAATTTGATGTCATTATTCATGATAAAAAAGGAGCAGAGAATCTCGCGGCTGACCATTTGTCTAGATTAGAGAACCCTCATCAAGGTGATCTCGAGAAAAAGGAAATTACCGAAACATTTCCTCTCGAGACCCTTGGAATGATATCTTTTCATGGTGATTCTAATACCCTGTGGTTTGCAGACATTGCAAATTACCATGCGGGAAATTTTGTAGTGAAAGGGATGTCGTCCCAACAAAAGAAAAAAAATTCTTTAAGGACGTTAAGCATTATTTTTGGGACGACCCCTACTTGTTTAAGATTTGTGCAGATCAAGTGATTAGACGATGTGTTCACGGCCAAGAAGCCATTGATATCCTCACGGCTTGCCATAATGGACCCACCGGGGGACATCATGGTGCGAACTACACCGCTAAGAAAGTCTTTGATTTCGGTTTCTATTGGCCGACAATTTATCGCGATGCCCATGACATGGTAAAGTCATGTGACTCATGTCAACGTCAAGGAAAAATCTTGCAAAAAGACGAAATGCCTCAAAATTCAATTCAAGTATGCGAGATCTTTGACGTGTGGGGCATCGATTTTATGGGACCGTTCCCGTCTTCTTGAGGGAACAAGTACATTCTCGTGGCCATCGACTACTTGTCTAAATGGGTTGAAGCAAAAGCGCTCCCCACTAATGATGCCCGAGTCGTTGTTAAATTCTTGAAATCTCTTTTTGCCCGATTTGGAACTCCTCGTGCTATAATTAGTGATCGCGGTACCTATTTTTGCAATGACCAATTCGCGAAGGTCATGCTTAAGTATGAAGTTACCCACCATCTTTCTACCACATATCATCCACAAATGAGTGGACAAGTAGAGGTTTCAAGTCGTGGTTTGAAACGTATTTTAGAAAGGACCGTAAGCAAAAATCGTGCTTCATGGTCCGATAAGTTAGATGATGCATTATGGGCCTTCCGTACTGCATTCAAAACACCCATTGGGTGCACTCCTTATAAGCTCGTGTACGAAAAGGCTTGCCATCTTCCTATCGAACTTGAACACAAGGCCTATTGGGCCTTAAAGCATTGTAATTTTGACCTTAAGACCGCGGGTGATCACCGGAAAGTTCAAATGAATGAATTAAATGAACTCCGGGATCAAGCTTACGAGAACTCTTTAATCTACAAAGTTAAAACAAAGAAGATTCATGACTCCAAGATTAAAAACTGCGTCTTTAACGTTGGTGATCAAGTTTTTCTCTTCAATTCTCGATTAAAGATTTTCTCGGGCAAGCTCAAAACCCGTTGGACCGGACCGTTCACCGTTGCTCAAGTTTTCCCTTATGGAACCATCGAGTTATCTCAAACCGACGGACCAAATTTCAAGGTGAACGGTCATAGACTTAAACACTATTTTAGAGGGGACATACCACTGGTTGACCGATCTCCAACTTTCCCGCACATACCATAAATTCAGGACGAGTCATGCTCGTGACCGGTTATAAAAACAAGCGCTCGTGGGTGGCATCCCATGCTTATCCTTATATAGTATTTAATTAATATTTGAGGTGAGGAGGCTCGCCACATCCGTTCCCGTGTTCGTTTTGGGTTTATGGCCAGGAATTGCCCTAGATTATAAACTCTCATCTCGTGGTTTTGTCCATCTTCTCACTCAGGCTCGATCTTCAATCCTTCGCTTGCTTATATATGGGAATCCGATATCCTAGAAACTTATTGAGTAACATTTTTATCCTATTAGCATAATAATATAACGGCTTTAGATTTGCGTAAGACCTCTTAATATTTAGATTATGCCTTGAACTAGTAATAGGGTGACAGTCTCACAGTAAGACAATTTTTAGTTCTAGTATGGGGGGGATCTTTCGATTCGATCTTACTTGTATATTTGCCTTGTCTTCACGTAACCCCGTTTTTTTCCTCTAAAAATAGCAAAAATATTGCCAAAAAATTAAAATTTTTCAAAAATAGAATAAGTGTTTTAACACGTAGTTTTGCCTTTTAAGGAATAAATTTTGACTTGATCGAGCATGTTGCGCTTTAGCTTGCCCCTTAACTTATATAAATTTAAGCTTTTGCTAGTCTTTTATACAAGAAGCTTTAAAACGCGAATTCTAGCTCGAAAAAGCCAAGAGTTTGCAAGTTTCCATAATAGACTTTAAATATGCAAAGTTTGTTTTTATTAGACTAAGCATTCGCGGATCTTTTTAGTAAAGATTTTAAATTTGCGAAGAACGAGAAATGATAGAGTTTTATATAAGTTAGATGCTAAACATAGAGTAGTTGGAACTCTTTAGAGCTCATAGAGGTTAATTGTGGCTTTTTGCTCCCATCAGCTTAATAAACATTATATAATTGTTGAATAAATAAAGTTGCTTTGGTTTTTGCGATTCTTAGTTTAAATCACTTCGTAGAGATTCCTTCTGGTGAAAGTAAGGTACACATCGAGGTTTTGTCAGTGTTGTGGGGAAATAGGCTACCGATTCCTGACGGCTCGCTACCGTTGTCTAGGTAGTTAAAAGACCACAGGACTTGAAATTTGGCTATAATAATAATAGTTATGTAATAAACCGAAGCCGAAATAAGACCACTACCTCTTGCCGGCTCACAACCGATGTGGTAGTCATTTAAAGGGTGGAGGTAATAATAATAATAATAATAACTGTGGGCTGATAAAAGTTTACTGCCTCTTGCCGGCTCACAACCGATGTGGCAGTCTTCTAAATAAGGCACATAGTAATACTCAGACGTGATAAAAAGGTTGTTCATCTTCCTACAACCGATGTTTGCATCCTTCAAAAAGGTTCGAGATACCGAGGTCGAAATACGACTCCAGGACCATGGTCGACTCAGCAACCGATGTGGCAGTTGTTAAAGGACCGAGATTTATTAGGGTAGCTATTCAGTCGGGTTCGGTTGGCGAGGGGGGGGCGGGTTGGAGGTTGGCAGGGTTGGCGTGTCAAAAAACCCATACCCGAACCTTACCCATTTACATAATAGGTCAGCTATGTCAACCTAACCTGTTTACACATACCGAACTGACCCAATGTTACCCATATATATAGTTTGGGTTGGCGGTTAAATATGTTACACGGTTGAATAGGTATAAACTTGGTTTCATTTGACCCATCTAACCTGTTTTTATAAACAAAAGGTGCAACATTACACAGGTTAAACAAATTAAAATGGGTTAGCGGTCAAACTCGTTAACCATTAACTTCTATCATAAAATATAAATAATTTTTATTTTTAGAAAAAAACTTAAACGGGTTGACGGGTCGACCCGCTTAATTTATTCTCAACCCGAACCTAACCTTTTTAATAAACGGGTCAGATAGGTCGACCCAAACCCGACCCGAAATCTATTAGACTCAACCCAAACCTGCTAATTTTCGTGTCTGTTTCAGGTCGGGTTTCGTGTCGGGTTAGAAATTTCCACCCCTAGGTTTAATAATGTTGCAATAATAATAATAATAATAAAGCCAAATTTCGACTCTAGGGTTATCTAAATAGGATAACCCCTAAATCGTAGGAAATTAGAACCTTAATGTGGACCTTATTCTCACCATATCGTCTCTTTAGGAAAGGATTTCAAACTAATTGTGGTCTAAACCAGGTTTACTTTACGAGAATAAGACATTAATTAATTTGTCACCAATAATAATAATAAAATCTTTAGAGGATTTAGGAATAAAGGAGCGGAAAGTAGCTATGCATACACAATTAGCATTTATGAGTAGTGTTAGCATCTTAACTTGTATTTAGCAATGATTTCGTTTTTAAGCTTGGTTTTGGGCGGGTGAAAAATCAAGGACGATGAATTTGTCCTTTTAGTGTTTCTTGTTCCGTGAAGTTATGATATGTATGAATAATAATAAATGCATAAAAATGGGTAAACGAGGAGCTTTTCAAAACTAGAGATTTCTTACTCCCCTTAGATGAACACTTAGCTACTTTTCAAGTAATTTCCTATGGGGTTGAAAATTTTGGTTTTCTAAGTGTTTATACATTGCGTGAGGACAAATGCAAACTTAGTAAGACGGATATCTTGGAGTAACGCTGGGAGTAAGTGACTTATAAATATCACATTACCTTTTACCTAATAAAACAAGCTAAAAATACCAATAATGACCAAAAATACATAAAAATGCATTGTATATGTGTATTTCATGAATTGTGTCTTGCATGTATGGATATGTTACAAAAGGACAAAATAAAGCAAAACGTACAAAACCAAGCATGGGAATGGAAAGAGCATGAGATATCGAGACCGAAGGCGTATACATCCTTGACAAGCCAACCCGTACCCATTTAAATAGGTCGGGTCAGCCCATTAGTTTATAAGCCTAAATTTAAGCCCTACACTTACCAATAACAAATACTAAGCCATTTCCTAAGTCCAAGCCCAATATATAGCAAATCCAAGCCCAATACCCTAATAACCCGTCCAAGTCAAAACCATAACACAAGTCAAAATGTAATGTACATCTTTTCACCCATTTTCCCTCCTTCCATTTTTACACACGACACATGCAGGTAAATCCACTCCTTCACCCACACACATACACCAATAAGCTTCTAGAAACCTTATCCCTGACACCTTTGACACTTGTTTAAGACACGATGGCGATCCGAAGCTAAATGATTGGTGGAAGGGACGTGGTTTATAATTAAGGAATCAGATGATAAAGATGGAATCAAGGGCTAAGATTAGAAGATGTAGGAGCGTCTCATGTTCTGGATCCTTCTTCTCAATGCTATAAATAGGAATTGATTCACACAGAGATAGGGTCTGTAGGATTTTAGCTTAAAATAGTTTTTAGTAGCTTATTATGTAATCTTAGCTTATTGTTTTCTTTAATGTAATTTCTCTTTTCAAGCAGTTTGTAATCCTCTTCTAAGATTAATTAAAATCACTTTCATTTAAAGTTTACCTTAATTTATGTCTTTACTTAAATACAATTATGGTTTAAAGTTAAATAATAATAAGCTCTTAAGCTCATTAAGCTGTTTTTACTATTTAAGCTTCTGCTTATTCAGCTTGGCTAAGCTAAAGCTTAAATTGAATAAGCATCCACTTTAAAATCACTCAAAATTAACTTAACTTATGTTTTGGATGATAAGCCATATTAGGATGGGCTTATGGACACTACCAGCTTGTTTCTAACAAGCTGGAGCTTGTAGAATAGCTCCTTTGAGCATTTGTGATCCTTGTTTGAGCTAGGATCAAGGTATTCTTCTTTTACTCTTTATTTGTAGCTTATTATTTGTTCTGCTTATCCATCTGCTTATTTGCTTAATCTGTTCTTGATTAGTGCTTATCCTAGCTCATATGCTTAGATCTTAGTAGTTTAATAGTTCTATTTAAGTTTTAAATTCATTAGTTAAATATAGTGTTAAAACTGTCTCATAAATAGCATAATCAGATTATAAGCTAGCTTATTGGTTTGTGCTTATTACTTTGAATTAGTTGCTTAAAAGTCCTTTAATATAGTTATGCTTAATCTGTTTTCAGTTTTACATGCTTAATAAGGTCTATATTAGCTTAAATTTGAGTTTCATAATTTTAAAGGGGTGTTTGGCACATGCAGTTTTAACTTAGTTAAAACTGATTGGGTTGCATTGAGGGATTAAGTAGGGTCTAAATGGAAGTTTTCATAAGCTAGAATCAAGTCTTGTTTAGATTTATAGTTGATTTGTCAAAGTGCTCAAAACTGTTAGTGCCTAAATTATTCTATATTGTTTAATTTTTGGATTCAAATTATTATGCTAAAGGTGTAGTATTTTTGTGTCAATTTAAGTTTCATTGGTATCAATTCTCATCTGTTTTAATTTTATAGCTTTTGATATTAGACTTCAAGCATCTTAGATGAGTAAACAGTTTAGTAGGATTAGTATTTTAGGATCTCTCATTGAAGATCATTAGAGGTTAATTTTTTAGCTTATTTTAGGTTTAAATGTTATTGAGTCTAGCTTATTTTGATAAGTTCTTAATCTATTGTTAGTTTGTTATAAGTCATTTTATAGTCTTAGAAAAGGTTCATTTAGCTCTAAAAGTCATAAGAGAATGCAGTTTGATTGAGCCTAGGTTTTTAGCTTATTAAGTGTTTGATTTAGCTTAATTTTAGTTTGTATGTGCTTAATAAATCATGGTCTTCGTCTGTTTTTAATTTTTAGCTTTTCATTTTGCTTATTGAGTCTAGGATTTAAGCTATAAATCTTTCTTCAAAAGTGTCTAAAAAGCCAAAAACAAGTATAAACTGTCAATTTCAATTGCCTTTTGTAGCTTATTTTCTGGTCTAATTTTCTTATTTCTAGTTTTTATGAGCACTTTGGATATCAATCTCAATCTGTTTTGAGATTTTAACTTATTTCAAGAGCTTAATTGTTCTCAATCCTAGCTTTAAGTTGGTCATATGCCCTAGAATATGTGTTTGTTTCTTCTGTCCTTAAGTGCTTTTTCTGCTTTCCAACTTATTGTATTTGCTTATCTTTAATCTTTAGTGCTTATTAGGATTAGGTTATGATATTTTTCCAGCTTATTTGTATTCTAAATACTTATTGAGACTTAAAAAGCCCAAACAGTTTTGGCTAGTTTCCAAGCTTTAAAGAGCAAAACTGTCATTTTGATTGAGCTTTTTCTAGCTTATTTTCAAGTTTTATAAAAAGTGTTTTTATTAAATTAGCTTATTTTTACTTATATTTTAGCTTTTTAAAAAAAAAATGTTTTATCAAAAAGGGTGGCCACAGGTTTCGAACCTGTGACCTCCCCTTCACACACCCAACACTTTAGCACACACTGCCTCTACCATCTGCCCTTGGGTCTTTTTCGTTTAATAACTTGCACAATTTAATTGTTATTCTCTTTTAGCAGTTTTGCTTATTAGGCTTATATTGCTTATTTGCAGCTTATTCCGTTTAGCTTATTTCCAGTTTTTATTTTTCTTACATTAGTAATAGATTAAAGTATCTTCTGTAATTTTTCTAGATTTTTATAAATTAGTTTTCTATTTTTAATGTTTTTTCTAGATTAAAAGTGTTTATAATTGTTTAAAAATATAAAAAAGTTTCAAAAAAAATATATTTTCTGTTCTGAAAATTATTTTAGTACATTTAAGTTTAAAATTTAGCATTTTGCATTTTTAGGATTTAAATTTGTGTTATTTGCTTAATTAGTCGCGTTTTTAATTCTCGTTATTTCTTTTTCAAAAATTATTTTAATTCATTTAGGTTTTATAGATTTGCAATTTGAAGTCTTAGGGATAAATTTGATGTTTTAGGTATTTAGTCGCGTTTAATTTAGCGTAGAATTTAATAGCTTTAAATGTTTAATTCCCGTTATTTCTAGTCTAGCGTGCCTTTTATTTAGTTTCTCTTGCATTTTTAGGATTAGAAATCAAAAACAAAAATATTCGATATTCAAGCATCAAACAAAACACTTTTGTGAATTTCAAATTCACCTCTTGTCGGGATACGACATCCGGGAGATATATTATTGTTTGTCCTCAAGCAATTTTCTTATCAAACGGGATACTCTCTATACTATAATTAATTTGAGATATTTAGGATATATATTTTATTATATATAGACTATTTGGATCGAATCACAATACGATTTAGCAAAGTGTACATATCAGTATATATACAATAAGCATTTTAAACGATTGCTTTTAGTCCATATTAATTTTTGAAAATTATTTTTGCACATTATATATATAAAAATGCCATAAATATAATCATGCAAAACCAATACAAATAATTAATCATACTAAACATAATCATGCACGTAATTGAACAAGAATTTAACAAAAGTCTTTCCCGCTTTTGCAATTAAAAAATTAATTCACGTAACAAAGATTTCATGCATACCACATAAACAAGCATGCATCCAAGATATATTAAGCTTAATAACCATGGTTTACATGCACGTAACACATGGTTAACAATTTATTTAACAATAAATAAGCAACAATGCATCAAAACCGCAAATTATAAGCCACGCAACATAATAAGCGTATTAAATAATGTAAAAACATTAAACATATTTTAATTTCCAGATTTTATGTCATATTTAGGATGTTTTATTTCACTAAATAATTTCCTAAAATAGATTTACACATAAAAGGCAGGAAAATATCACAAAATATGCGTTTTTTAGTCGTTTTTACCATTTTTTATGTAATTATAAAGCTATATGAACGGCTCGTGATGCCACTATTGGAAATCGTTATCTAAAATAACCTAATATTACATTAATATTATACGAGCTACGCAGCGGAATTAAACTCATATAGTAACTATAATTAACATAAACATAAACATAAAACGTACCTCTAGCAACCAAGCTAGTGAAGAAACGAGAGCTTCTTGAGAATACGCATGTGTATTAAGCCATGCGAAACCAAAACCTTTCGAGTTGCTAAAATAAACAACCTCTACGTGTATCCACACTACACGTTAACCAATATAACCCGAATGCTAGTTCCACGAACCAACGCTCAAGAATACTACATGTAGTCGAACTCAAACACCTTTCCCCAAGGGGGTGTTTTTATGCGTCGACTACAAAGGAGAAGGAAGAGAAAGGATGATCATAATGAGCTAGGGGATCCTCTATTTATACAAGATATAGAGCCCTCAAGTTTACCTATCCCACCGATGAGGGATAATATGGTTTTTCTCTTCTCTTTTAGCCTAGGCCGGTCGAACCAACACCAAACATACCCTTGGTGTTGACGTTTTGACTTTTCTAATATTTATGTATAATTACATCTAATTACACATTAATTATAAAGCCTTATAGTTAATTATTCGTAAACGAACTAATTAATGACTGTTAGTATTCTATCATTGGAATATTAATATACATAATAAATATACACTTATATTATTATATACAATAATTGAGTATTAATACATATATAATAAATATACACTTATATTATTATATATATACCAATAGAGTGATATCTGAGTGTATACGTGTGTGACCCCCGTAGGCTCACATATTCCTAGCCGTATAAATATCCATATGACATGAGCATATCCCAACAGTAACCTCCATAACGCACGTATAGCTTCTTGGACTTGGCATAGTTACGGGGTAACCCAAAGGTGTGAGTTACGCCGTAGCAAATCTCGAATTGAATTTCACCCCTTGTTACGGCGTAACTCCTAAGGGTTAACTACGTTGTAACTATCAACTTGATTAGGCTCCTTGGGTCGGCTAGGATAAAGGTTACGGTGTAGTTTCTATTAAAGTAGATATTATATTGTATATTTTGTGTAGTCGGCCCATTGGCCCGAGCCCATAGTCTAGAAGGTTCCTTTGTATCCTATATATAGGTTGGCTATTATCAATTGTAATCAAGCAATCAATCAAAGCAAATCAATTTCCTTTATGGTAATCAGAACCCAATATCAATCTTCCCCTAATCCTCTCCTTCTTTTTCTCTCATAACACGCTCCTCACCTCTCCCTCCCATAAAAAAAAGTATTGTTTCCATCGACTGTAACGGTTCATCGGTATTGTTCATCGGCGGATATTGTTTATCGGCGGGTACTGTTTTCATGCATTGAAAAAAAACTTCTTATGGCTTCTCCTGATCAGCAATGGTATATGGATACCGGAGCAACCTCTCACCTTTCATCTCACACCGGTAACCTTCAAACCTCTTCTCTTAATCGTAATTTTCATTCAGTTATTGTCGGAAATGGATCATTTATACCTGTCACCCACTCTGGACATCTACAAATCCCTAATCCATATCGCCCACTCCACCTTAAAAATGTTCTTGTCACACCCAATATAATTAAAAACCTTGTTTCTGTACAAAAATTCACCACTGATAATAAATGCTCCATTGATTTTGATCCTTATGGTTTCACTGTACGAGATTATCATACCCGCTAAACCCTCCTTCGTTGTGTGACAGCACGGGTGATCTATACCCCTTACATGTTGCCGCCTCAGCCTTTGCCCTACTTACTAATAATCATTCCCTTTGGCATCAACGTCTTGGTCACCCCCTGGTGATAATGTAATTCAAACACTGTCCTCACGTGGTCTTGTGGCTTATAATAAACAAAAACACTCAATACTTTTGTCGTGCCTTCCAGTTAGGGAAATAAAACAAAACTTCTCTGCAACGATCTACCTCTACATGTCCACATCTCCTATGACATTATTTAAATTAGACCTTTAGACATAACACCTGTCTCTAGCATGAGTGGATATAAATACAATGTCCCTTTTCTTATACACAATTACAATTTTTGTGGGTCTACCCACTTCATAGAAAATCTGATGCACAGTCAAAACTTCTACACTTTCGTTCATTTGTAAAAACCTAATTCAACTATGAAATTAAAGCTTTCCAATGTGATCATGGTGGAGAATTTGACAACAACTCTCTCCATGAATTATTTTCCACTAAAGGAATGTCCATTTTGTTACTCAAGCCCCACGTACATCCTCAACAAAATGGAAAATCTGAACGCATGATTCGTACTATTAATAACGTAGTATGTTCTCTCCTCTTTCAAGCCCGTCTTCCTCCCGAGTATTGGGTCCGAAGCACTACTCACAAAGCGCTTACTTACTTAATATCCTGCCTCCCTCAAACCACTATCAACAATGAAACATCCCTTACACAAAATTATTTAACAAACCAACCTCTTACAATCACCTTCGCATGTTTGGATGCCTTTGTTATCCTTACACCTTTCCACCGCACAAAACTTGTTGCCCCACGTAACCACACCAATCTATCTTCTTTCACGGTACCCTTAAATCATCGCGGATATCGGGCCATTAACACTAAACACTAACAAAAATCATCATTTCTTGACATTGGTCACATTTTGACGAAATTGTTCTTTCCCTTCTGGCTAACATGACTCCACAAACCCTAATCATACAAATTCCTAGATGAAAATCCTCGACACCTCCCATCCCCCATTTGTACTTCACCTACATTACCACACTACATCTCCTCAACAACAACCACCACCAATACCCAACAAACAATCCATAAACAACTCCACAATCAACACCTCTAACTCCTCTATTAACACCATCACCACAAACAACACCAACACCACCAACCACCCTACCACCACCACCACCACCCACCTCGCAATACAATATGGTCACATGCAAAACACACGCTCTAAATACGGGATTAATAGAAAGCTAACCCCAAATATAACTTACATGTTACTACCTCTTCCCCTATCCCTAAGTCTCCTTTCTATGCCCTTCGAGATCCTAACTGGAAATAAGCTATGTGTGATGAATATAAAGCTCTCATTGACAATAACACATGGGTACTTGTTCCTCGCCCACCAAATGTCAACATTGTACGCTCTATGTGGTTGTTATTTAAACACAAATATAATTGGACGGGTCCTTAAATCGGTAACCAAAGCTCGACTAGTTGCAAATGGTCCTAGGTCACAACAAGGCATCGACTGCGATGAGACATTTAGCCTTGTTGTCAAACCTGCTACCATACGGACTATTCTTAGCCTTGCAGTTTCTCGACAATGGCTTATTCATCAGTTAGACGTGAAGAATGCATTTCTTCACGGCCATCTTAAAGAGACAGTTTACATGCACCAGCCACCAGGATTTACTGATTCAGCTCATTCTGATTATGTTTGCCTTCTGCAAAAGTCGCTTTATGGCCTTAAGCAGGCCCCCCGAGCTTGGTTTCAATGATTTTCTAGCTATGTTATTCGAGCCGGTTTCTATCACAGCAAAACTGACTCATCTCTTTTCATCTTTCACAAGGGGCCAGACACAGCTTACTTACTACTATACGTGGATGATATCATTCTTACAGCTTCTTCTACTTCACTCCTGCAACGTATCATCTCTTTACTACATGCGGAGTTTGCTATGACAGACCTTGGCCCACTTAACTATTTTCTCGGTATATCTGCCACGCGTACTACCTCTGGCATATTCTTGTCTTAGACAAAATATGCTACCGAGATTCTTGAGCAAGCACAGATGCTTAATTGTAATCCTTGCAGGACCCCAATTGACACCGAGAAGAAGCTTGGACCTGAAGGATCACCGATCACTGATCCTACTTTATATCGCAGTCTTGCCGGATCACTTCAGGACCTTACTTTTACTCGGCCTGATTTGTCATATGCACTTCAACAGTTATGTCTTTATATGCATGATCCTCGAGAGCCACACCTTAATGCTATGAAACGTGTTCGTCGTTATCTTCGAGGAACCACTGATCTTGGATTACAGCTATTTTGGTCTACTACATCATAGCTTATTGCATACTCTGATGCTGACTAGGCAGGTTGTCTGGCTACGCGCCGATCTATTTCTGGATACTGTGTTTTTCTTGGTGACAACCTCCTGACGTGGTCCTCCAAACATCAGGACACGTTATCTCATTATAGTGCTGAGGCTGAATACCGCAGGGTTGCGAATCTTGTAGCTGAGACATCTTGGATTCACAACCTCCTTCGTGAGCTTCATACCCCACTTTTCACAGCGACCTTGGTCTACTGTGATAATGTCAGTGCTGTATACATGTCTGCAAACCCAAATGAGACGTGCTAGGAAGAGCACGTCGCGGTCTCGGTCCTTTATGCGACTGATAGTTGTGTAGTCTGATTGTAAGACCTCAGGGAATCGGTGTTGGTATAGGCGTGCGTCAGTTGCCCTAGCCTGTCCGTTGGCGGTGTTGCATACCGACTATACTGTCTCTTGGATTTTCAGCAGTGCACCCTTTTGTCTGACTAAATGCTTCAGATATCTGTTGTGCAGACATGCATACAGACTATACATGATCTGCATGATACGCTTGCAGACAGAACAAACATTCGAGCTTGCGATCTACCCAATACCATAGATATAGTGCATACTTGTCAGTGTCTAGTATTGTGTCTGTCGACAATCCTCCTGTACAGACTGTCATTGCGCAACCAATACATGTATCATGCAGGGTCTAAGTTGATCTGAGTTTTGTCGCATGCGCGCCCGGTCATTCGATTATTACTCAGAGTAGCTCTGACTTGGTTGCCGTGTTCGCGACAAAGGGACTCCCTTCATACCCGTTGTTTTGACTGATTTCAGAATCCAGTTATATGAGCGTTTGCAAATCTCCCGCACCAGAACTTCTTTTTTTACAACTCCTGCAACCACATCACAATCCACAAAAAAAACCTACTACCCCAACACCACCACACACCCAACCCCGCACCCGCCCCCCCACCCCCCCCCCCCCCCCCCCTCCCCCCCCCCCCCCCACCCCCCCCCCCCCCCCCCCCACCCCCCACCTGAGTTCTCCCCTCACATCGTCCCATTCATAGATTTACAGTACGCATATATCTTCACTATACAAAGGGCGCTACTCCAAATACAACGTTGTCTTCCCCACAAGCTTATTCAGATCCAGTTTGAGCGTTTCGGCAATATCTCCCGTCCAATTGCCCGGGGGCCGCCTCTCCCAGCCCCCCTCCTCCCTCGCCTCGGCCTCCCCCCCAGTCCTCCGCCCACGTATTTTGCCCGCAGATCTCCCCTCCTCCGCCGTCGTCCCTCCGCTCCACGCCGCCCCCAAATCGCGCCCCCACACCCCCCCCCCCCCCCCACCAGAAAATTTCGGTCTAGAATTAGGTTCCTTTGTATCTTTTATTTATTAGGTTGGCTATTTTCAATCTTGTAATCAAGCAAATCAATCAAAGCAAATAATATCTTTTACAGGCAAGGACCAAAATAATCGGAAAGCAAACCTGCACATTTTGTGGGACCAAATTATGCAAATAGGATCAGTGAGGAACCCAATTTCGGTTTTGAAATAATCCAAAACCACAAGGATTTTGAGTTTTTAATATTATCTACTGTTTTTTATTTTGTATGCAGGAAACATGTCTTAACAATCATATTTGTTGTGTGTTTTGTTAGGTTGTTAGAACGCGTTCATAAACTAAGAAGAGGACAAGAAAGGAACAAAACGTTAAGAGACACCCTAGTAGTAAGTAAAAGTTAAGAGTCATGAGGTTGAAATTATTGGCACGACGAATAAAAAACACTTGCTCAATATTCCATTTGAAGTTATCTTAAGTCTTGGTGTTGGTGTGAATAAATGCTCCGTTTCGTGCTTTCATGCATAACTGTGCTATTTAGCAGCACACTAGAATACAATTTGGAAACAAACCCATAACAGCAATAAATGAGGCTCGCCAGTCGCAGGATTTTTCATTGTTCTCACCTTGGCTTGATGATTGGTTTGGGGTAAGCTACTCTTTTACTCTTATTGATCGACGTATGTTTGGTGAACAAGTATTCTTTATTTTATTATTAAAAACAACTCAAGAATTAGAATTGATTGGATGGAAGAATTAATTTAAAAAATAATTGGTCGACATCCACCCCAGGTTTGGTTGGCTGTTGCAATGTGGTTGGCTGTTGATGAGGAATTCTTTCGGGCCCCTCTTTTTCTAATGTAAATACACTTTGTAATGAATGCCATTTACATTAGATTGAACCAGCTTGGTCTGCTAAACCAAAAATGAAAAAAAATTCAAAACAACAACCGATAGAACTAAGTAATAGCGTCCTTTGAAGCTTTTGTACGGCTTCAATGATGGAAAGTGGTGACTTTTGATGGGAAAATCATTTAAGAAAAATCAATTGGTAGTTATTTTTAAGGATAAGGATCCTCTCATGTTCAAATAAACATGACAGTAATGTTGTGTTTTATGCGATTGTACATTTGATAATCTCATAAAACACAACATTACCTTTCATACATGAAATGATCTTTTTCTTATTTTTAATAGTTCTTATTATTTTAATCAATGTTTTAAAAACCTATTTTTTGTTTGACTTGTCCTAGTCACCGGTTCAACCGGTTGATGAATCATCCGATCATAAACGGTTCAAATTTTGTGGAATGTCTATTTTGTGAATGGCAATGGAATTTGCAAGCTACTGTATAATCTATCTTTTGTGAAAATGAATAGCTAGCTAGTAGCCAAGTGTATTGGATACATTTTAGGCTTAATATTTGTTTGAAAATTTGAAAAATCTTGTCATCTTTTGTTACTTTAAGGCTGAGTGTTATGGTGACCGCACAGGCGATCGTCACCTCAGCACAAGTTTTCTCTCTCCTAGACTACACACACCAAACACACGTTATGGTGACCGCACATGCGACTGCAATTTTTTTTTAAATTAAAAATTTTATTTCATTAATTAAAAAACATTACAATAAAAAAAACATTACAATAAATTTTTAAACTAAAATTAATTATTAATACGCTTAAATGAAGGCATCTCAAGTTCTGTCCAAACAGGACAATTTTTCAGAATTTTCCAACACGGCTCTAACGTAAAGGCCTGGCCGTACTGCGTTTCATATTCCGCTAACGCGTTTTGAAACACGACGAGGTCGCTTGACCCGTTCTCGTCCCTCTGTTTGGCTCTTTCGTAAACAGCGATAAATTTAGCAATTTTAGGACGAAGCGATTGTTTCCATTTGAGGGCGACAACATCGTATCGTCGGATATTCTCTCTCATTTCGTTCTCAAAGCAAGCAAGAACCTCTGACCAAAACCCCTTGAAGTTCAGTGTGTTTGTGTTTGCTATGTTTACCGACACGTCGCACCAAACTTTACACAACACGATCTCTTCCGCTGTTGTCCATGGTTGTGACATTCTTTTGGTTAGTATATAAATTGATGGTTGTAGAAGAAAATATGTGAAAAATGAGAAGAAAATGTAGGGTTTTATAGTGAATAAATGTGGGTAAATTTTTTTTAATAAAATGAATAAAAGTGATTTAATATACCAACGGCTAAATTTTTTGTTTTCTTCCTTCTCATTTGCTCGGTCTCCAAGCCGACCGAAAGAATTGAATGGTCGTGGGGGACGCGTTCGCATTTGTTGCTGTGTAATGGTGGGAGACGCGTCCGGTCGTGTCCACATAGGATGACCGACCGAACCATCTCACCTCATAACGTTCAGCCTAAGAGTGCTAGGAACGGTGGAGCCGTTCTCAAAAAGTGCTGCCACATCAGCAAAATGGAGAACGGCACTAGAAACTGAACGACACCACATTTGCTGGGGCATCCGTTGGCACCACATTTCTGGTGCCGTTCTCCAATTTATTTTTTAATCTACTTAATTTAAAAAAAATACCCAATATAATTAAAAAGAATACATTAAAATTAAAAACATTACATTAAATTAAAAAAATCATTACATAGAAATAAAAAAAAAACAAGAAACAAAAGACATAAATTAAAAACGCTACATAAAGTAAACGACGTCGACTAGTTTGATGGTGGTTGATATGCCGCTCGGATTCGTGCATTTTGGGCGTTAATGATAACGGCGTCGGCCGGATCCATCCCGCGTGTGTAGATTTGTAGCACTCTCATCTCCTCCGCAATCCTTTGAGCATGGATTGACTGCCTTCACTCTTCGATCTCTTGCTCGATCACTTGCATTTTTGCTTTGCGGTCTAACTCGTATTGTTCTTTCATGAATTCTTGATACATCATCGGGTTAGAACCGGAGCTAGCGGTCGAGTTAGAACTAGAACGTTGACTTTTAGCAATTTGTTGTAACCCGGGTGGTCGAGGCAAAGCATCATCTTCAAAATGTTCAGGTTCATCGTCGGTAACACGAAAACGATTTCTTCTTGCGTTTGTCGATTCGGGGTTTGTCCACTTGTGCTTGCCTTTCAAAAAAACCCAAGCACTCTTGTGCTTAAACTCAGTACCCACGTGAGTTTTGTACAAAATTTCCACCCTCGTTATCCAATCTTTATCGTTTTTCCCACTATGTGCAAGCGTTACCGACACCAATTGATTAAACTTTTGAACGCTTGCATTCATTGGAGTCCACTTTTCCGTCAACATGTTCTTGGTACGCTCAATAAAACCGCGTCTCTTGGCTTCAGTATTATACACGTCGAGTATTTTATACTAAAAGGTATCTTTTTGTTGATCACAACCAATTTTTGGATCCTCGGAAATTTGAATAAAACTTTCCGCCAAAAGCAACTCCTCGTCTTGGGTTCGCACGTTTCGAGCTCGTTTCTTGATTTCGACTTGTGATTCTGTCTCTTTGGTTTTTTTGGCCTTCGCCTTCAAACGTGCGCCACGGCTCGTCTTCTTCGACGTCGGGGTCGGGATCGGCTCCTCTTCGTTCTCGTCTTCGGTTTCATCGATTAAGTTAAAGGATTGGTGGTTTGGTTTGGTTGTTGTTGTTGTTGAGAAAATTGGTTAAACCTCATTTGTTGTTGCATTTTCCATTGATTAAATAACGACAATTCGTCAGGATTAATAAATGGGGTTTGGAAATTGGGATAATATGGAGGTTGAGAGGAGGAGCCCGGATTGTTGGTCGGATTCATAGAAGACCCCAGAATTTAGTTGTTTGGGTCGTTTAGCATACCCGAGATCCAATTATTTTGGTTGGGATTATTTTAGTTGGGATTCATTTTTTGGAGAGAAAAATAAAAGAAGTAGAAAAGTGTGTGTTATAAAATATATTGGAAGTGTATGTGAAATATGAAATAATAAGGAGGTATTTATAGAATTTTTAAGAGGTAAAAATATGATTTTTTGGGGTTTAAAATTCAAATACCCGCTCACCCCAACGGATATAAACAGTTACATTTAAAATAAATAAATATACATACATATATATATATATATATATATACATATATATATATATATAGTGAGACTTTCTTTTCAGAACCATTCTTAGTGCGAGAACTGACAGAACCACCAAAAACATGCATGCACGCCTTCAATAATTGTATTTTTTTCACATATGTTTTAAAAACAACATATATGTTTTAAAAAAACATAGTTGTTATAAATAATTTGATAAGAAATTAGAAATACAAAATTTTTCTTTGAAGGTATTGATACTGTCATACTGAACTATTTGGTTGAATGCATTTTATAATAAAATAGTGAATTGGTGATCTATTTTTTATACATACTGATAGATCAGTTAGCATGTTATAATGATGAGTTGGTGAAATAGTGAAATGCTTACTGTAATGGTGAAATGCTTAGCATGTTATAGTATTAGTGGTAGTGCAATACATTGTTATAATGATCTTAGCATGTTATAGTAGTAGTATAGTAGTGCTGATCTTAGCATGGTGAAATACTAACATATTTTTTGTGCATGAAAACTTAAATACAAGATATTGATCTACTCCATTATTTTTGTTACTGAGTTTTTTTTTGAACAGCAACTTATATAAAAACGTTAGCAAGGAGCTAGAAAATGATTACATGGAAATATAAAGAGGATTCTTTAACCAGTCTATTCTTACATTAAAATTTTAACTGCTTCTAGATCTAAACCACGTTGAAAAGGGGGGGGAATGCTCACAGATATCATCAAATAACCGAGCTTTTTAGAGGGGGGAAAGGGACAAAAGACTCCGTTTTTATTTACGGAAAGTTCCCAATCTTTCGACCACCAAGTGATGTAAAAAAAAACGCCTTCCATATAGCAACATTCTGTTTTGGAAGAGTTGCCAGAAGACTAGAGAACCACTTCCCACCAAATTCATCTAAGAGGTTATTAAATTCAATAGATTAACGTCCCACCATCTCGCTATACTCTTGTACAAATCTTTCATCATGGGACAAGAGAAGAAAATATGGTTTGTAGACTCAACCGCCAAGTTACAAGATGGGCATAAAATAGATTGGATGTGCACTTACTCTGCTTACGAGAAAGTATTATGAAGCGTGGGGAAGGTTGTTATTGATTGTCTCTCCAAGAAAGAATATTTAACTTTAGCGGGAACATACTTTCACCCATATGCGTTTTTTTTTTTTTTAGAAACCCACCGTCTCAGAGTATCTATCATCACTTGAGGATACCACGTAGCCGAGTGTTGAAAAGAAAACTCTTCGTTCCTGTTGAAAGCGACCACTACCCATCTATCTAGCATAATTAGGAAGACAAATGTCCTTCCAAATGAAAGGACTTTGTGTCAATACATATCCATCTGAGAAAGCTCCGTATTACCACTTTCTAAGTTTTACGCCCTTTATTAATTTTAATAGAAGTAAACAAGATCGGTTTTCTGATTTTCTCCTTGTGCTCATATTTTGTCCTTTCCCTGCCACAGAGATCTTTTTATCCTATTCGAGAGCAAAAAAGGCTCTTGGAACGAGATTATTAAACTTGAGACTTTCACCCTTCCATGGCTTATTACCAGATAACATAGTTTTCTCCCCCCTCTTCTATCTTAGCTCAATTTCTTATTTACAACCTTTTTCTTAATTGTTAGCCTAAAACGATCAATTCCGGTTGTTTAACAAAAATAGGGAGAGTTTCTGCGTACAAATCAATCCAATTTGATGACGCACTAGGCTTAATGATGTTTATAACGCAAGGCTTGACCATCGACACCATGAATATAGCTTTTAATAGACACTAGAGACCAAAAGATGAGAAGCCTGTGAGAATGTAATGGAAAAAACGCCCGTATTATAAATTCAAATCCATTTAAAAGATGACGCGCTTCTTCTTCGGTTAAGTGTGAAGAAGAAACTCGAGCTTGTACCCCGTCGGGGCGGATACGGTGGGTTTATCCATACCACCCACTTACCACCTTTATCTTCCTTAGAAGCCAAGACGTTTTCCCATTTAACAAACGTCATTTTGCGAATGTTAGGATCCCCACCATTGAAGAAATAACTACGAATTGCTTCTAATTTATTAATCACATACATAGGGGCTTTATACATCGACATGTTCCATTTTTGTTACTGAGTTAGCATTTTATACCACCCAACATGCTATTATGCACATACCGATCTATCTTTTTGTTAACAAGCATGATAGCCCGCGCGTTGCGGCGGGGCTTTGTTTTTTCACACGCGGGTCTTTGTTTTTTTTTCGATAATTGGCATTTGTAGATAAACTAAATGTATATGTCGAATTCCTATTTAGCTTACACAACATGTAACCAATTTCTAAGCAAAAAGTGAGCATAAGATATCATATAATACTTTATCTTACCCTATTATTAAGATGTGCTTTGATATCGTCACTATTATCTTGACGAAATTGTGTAGCCCATATCACAGAATTAGAAATGTTAGATTTTAAATACTCTGAATACACAACATTAAATATCATAGTTATAAAAGGATGTCAAATTTACTTGGATTCAAAATATCAGATTTTATATCAAAAACCTTAGCATTTTTTAGATATCACATTTCAGATCTGCAATGAGAATATTTTGTATTTTATGTAACCATGCAAAAAGACACATGTGCTTTATTTATTTTCTTGGCATTACATTTTCAGGAATTTTTGCATTAAAAACATATATACTAATTACTAAATAATTAAATTTGTTTATTATACAAAATGTATTCATACCCTGGACGATTGGTTAAGTAGATTGAAATGGTCGCATCAACCTAGTGAAAAGGATTCAGATTCTTGGGTGAATTGCTACCCTGTGGGCATGTTGTATGATCCAATAAGGTTGGTTCCAAAGAAATTCCGACAGGTTAGTTTGCGCAAGCACGTATTAACCATTCTATGCTCAGTTCTTCTTTTCGATACATTTTTGTTGGTCGACTTTTCCTCTTTAATCAGAACCTGTTTTTAACCAGTCAATCACGCAATTCATACTTGCAAAAGCCTAGGGCAATTGAGGTTTTATATACATAATAAGGCAGCCGTCAGAGAAGAGTATATTAAAGCTAAAAGCTTTTTGGTAACAAGCGAAATATGGTACGTAGACTATTAGCAGCAAGTTGCAGATCTATTTGAAACTAATGGGAATGCTATAACATCCAAATCCGTCGGATTTACTTACTATGTTATCCAAGCAAGCAAAAACAATTATGCTGCTACAGAAATTAGATCTACCTATCTTCAAGATGAAGATTTGCAAAACGTCATTGTTTTTTGTGTTTTTAATTTCTTTAGTTCAAGAGAGCTGCTGTGTTCCCGCGTTGTTTTTCATTTCTTTGTACCCTAGCATCAAATAAAAAGCAGTCCCTCGTTGTTTTCATTGTACCTAGCATCAAAAAAAAATATGTATAAACATGCTAAATAAAGGGTCAGATGCGGAAAAATATTAGTAAAAGGTTCATATTTGAAGATTATACCATTAATCTCCGGCCCAAGCCATTAAAAATTTTAAACATAAAACGCAAAAGATGTGTTTTTTAACTGTATAATAGTGTTACTGTTGTGGTTTAGAGATCGCCACCTAACTTAAATCTATGTGTCATGTGTGATTGTATTTATGGTTGGCTACTTATCTGATGCTATAATACTGAAACTCATAAAAGGGAAAGGTCAAAGTTTGACTTATTTAAAGTCAAACTGCAGATATGGTAAGTGCAGGATTTTCATAATGTTGTTATGTGATGAAATAATAGCTAATAGTTTTGTATTGATGGCTAAAATTGAATTGAGTACAGGAGAACTGAAATCTTTTGTTAAACGCATCATTACCTATGTTAACGTATGTAACTCCAAGTTTATGAAATCACCTTTCAATTACTAAATTTGTGTCCAACACTTGCAGGTACAAAGTCTTTTGTCACAAAAAATAAGGCTCAGATATGTAAATACGGTTCCAGTACCAAACGCACATGGCTGCAATCAAACTTTTGATATACGGGTTTGGGTAAACCGTGCATAGTAAGCAGAAAATTATCATCATCGCCTAGTATACCCATAGATGGTTCCAGAAGAATGGAGGGGAAAAAGATGAAGGTATAGCTTATAACACCACTTTGGATCTGGACAAATAAACAGGCCGATGTTTAGCACATCAGGAGAAGGAAATGGCCCAGAGTCAAAACGATTGCGTTTTTTTACCACTAATGAGTGGGAAAAAATATGCAAATAATCTCACATTTTATCGAATCAAGTGAGACCATTCAAAGTATATCATCATAGGCTCTCAGCTAGGACACTGATAAAACTGATTATAAAAGGCACGTTTTTTTATCTTGAAACGACAACCATTGAGTGCCTTATGTATAACGGGGTAGTCTATCATTTCATGAGGCTTAGATTCTTAAACATTCGAACAAAGAGGATCGGTTCACTATGGCTGCAAAAATTAATAATTGCCTGCCAGGATACGACCGATCTCAACTTTAACAGAGAGGATTGGTTCACTATGGCTGTAAAAATTAATAATTGCCCTGCCAGGATACGACTGATCTCAACTTTGCTCAAATCTGCTGAAACACATTGTAATTCTATCATCACAACCTTTTGATTATCCTATCATAGATTATGCGTAGAACGGATTTCCCCATCTATAAAAACTGCTTAAAAAAGCAATAAACAGATTTTAAACCATTGTGCTCAGGTCTGCGAATATAGAACCAAAACCAAACACCGTTATTGACTGCAACTATAACCCAGGTCAAGCCACCTCGCCAACATACGGCCAGTGTTGGCTGCAACAGTAACCCGGGTCAGGTACTCAAGTGAAGTTACCTCGCCAACATATCGCGAATGTTGGCTGCAACAGTAACCCGAGTCAGGTTACCTCGGCAAAATACCGGCATCATTTAGTATAAACGGGGGTAGATCGCTTCATTTACCATGAGGGCTTAGATTCTTAAAAACATTCGAACAAAGGAACGGTTCACTATTGCTATATGTGCAAGCAAAAATAATAATTTTAGCCTCAGCCAGAATAACGAGACCCGATCTAATTAAACTTTAACAGAGAGGATTGGATTCACAAAGATGGCTTGGATTTGGCTGGCTATGGGCTCATGCTAAAAATTAATAATTTTTGTAATGGCCTCTGCAAGGATACACTGATTCACAACTATGCCATCAATATACAAAATTATCCCCCCTGAAACAAACAAAACAGACACTCGAAAATTCCTATCACACACAAGAAGACAAGACGAACCTTTTGATTATCCAATCATAGATTATTGGCGTGGAACGGAATCTTTTCATTCTTTTCCCCATCCATAAAAACTCTACCGTCTCTTACTACTAACTACCGTGGGAGGCGGGGTGGTTGCTTGAAAAAACAATAAAACCAGATTTTAAGAATCATGTGTGCCTAGGTCCTTAGTGCGAATATAAAAGAGCAACAAAAACCAAACAAACACTGTTGCAAAACAGAACAAACTTGTTAACATACCCTTCTTTTTACTACTTACTGACTGCAAAAAACTATAACCAGAACCCAGGTCAAGGCTAAGATAACCATCGAGCCAACAAACGGCGCGTGTTGGCTGCAACATAACCTGGTCTGTAACACAAGTGAAGTTACCCTCTCCAAATACCGCGAATGTTTGCTGCAACAAAACAGGAAACCTGAGTCGGTTAACCCTTCGGCAAAATAACCCGGCATCACAACATAGCCAGTAACAATCACACTTATTTTTTACAAGACCCTCATTTTTTAATAGCCAGAAACATACTTGTTCGTAAAAAAGTAAAGAAGTCAGAAACAACACTTATAACAAACCAAATTGCAAAATGGTGAAAAAACAACAGTAAATTGCAGTCAACGTTATCAACAAATAACATGCCCATAAAGGAAACAACAATACACTAGACAGGTGGTTGATTACCCTTTGTTATTGTGTTAATCTTTTTTGTTTACTACTACAGAAGAGGTATAAATGCAGGCACACCATAACCTCTATGTTCGTCGATATTTGGTAAACTAAATAGGAATCAACACCAATTGTAAACATATCAAATTAAAAACAAAAGAGAAGTTAATAACTTTACAGACGATGTTACTTACTGTTCACGATCGATGTAAGCACTGTTAGTTTATCCAACCCTAATGCCTTAATCAGCCCATTACATTGGCCAACCAAATTTATCCAACAAAAACGCCGTCTTCTTCGCCAGTTGAAAACATAATTTTGAGGTACTTAGTAGTTATTTTGTATTAAAATAAAACAATACAACTTTGTAAGGCTCACAGGTCCCTGTCGCACACAACGAAGAACAACAAAAAACATAAAAAAAACGAAAAAAAAATAAAAAAAACAAAAAAAAAACAAAGAGCACCTCAAAGAAAAAAAAAAAACAAAAAAAAAACGAAAACACCATTGTAGGCTCAACAACCCGCAAAACCTTGTCAAGTTACCACCACCCCGCGACCGGAAGATACCAGGGCACAACTTTTTTATCTTGGGTGCAAATAAAAACAATAACCCTGGGTCAAGTTACCCTACTCGCCAAAATAACCCGGTCCCTGATAGTTATAAATATTTACAGTAACAGTAATTTCGTGGAGGTTGCTGAGGCGAGAGATTCTCGCGCTCAACCATCCGTCCATCGAACGCAGCAAGAGCAAATTTAAGGGTGGCAGCAACCTCAACCAACACGACCAAAAATACCGTAAAGAGCTGCGATCTAATTCTGGATAATACAATATAGCTAACAATGTGGTGCACACTGAATAGACAAAAAAATTCAATGCCTAATAACTGATTCAAACCGCAATAAGCAGATACCAAACAGTGTTAAGCACCATTTTTCCATTTACTTTTATGTGGCTTAACCATAGAAACACAATATAAGCAATCAAACTTCTATACCAATTAAACCATATGAAAGTGAACAATAGCCCAATTTCAAAATACCCAATTCACAAAAACACGAATAAGACCAATCAATACCCCTAAAAATCTCGATTTAACAAAAAAAGCAACGATACACTTTAAAACCAAAAAGAAAAAGAAGATACGTACACATCTGCTTGTAACTGCGAATCAAAACCAAAAGCAGGTGAAACATCTCGGAAGCAATCCCAAGATCGCTTAAACACGTTAGAAACCAACATACGAAACTTCTAAAACCAAAACCGCCCATTTTTTTACTATGCGGGTCTTCGCACACCGCATCACACCAGGCACCGTGGATTGTAGATTGGTTTTTATATTTTTAAGATTGAGAAGCAGAATAGTTACGGATTGGAGGTTTCTGGAGTTTATACTTTCTGGAGAAGAGATGATACGTACAAAGCGTCGATGCGTCTAGAAGATGCGAAGAAGACGCTGTTTTTGTTGGATACATTTGGTGGGCCAATGAATGGGGTGGGCTGGACTAACGTGATTAACAATTGTTAAATTCAACAGTGAATTTTACAACTGCTATGATAATATATATAATTTGTGAGTGAATACATGTCTAACCCGATAAGCCCAACCTGATAAACCCGACAACCCGATATGCCCAAACCCGATAACCCGATTCCTTATAGGGTCAGGTTGCGGGTTATTTTTTAATTTTTAAAAACCCGATAGACACGATCCGATAAGGCTCAAATCCGACCCGATAACCCAATTGACACCCGTACTCCTATATGCCTAGAGTAAAGTTGGCGTCTTTTTAAATAGTTTAAATATCATTTCGTAAAACAACGACCTTAAATTCTACCCTTATCGTCATACGAAGTACATTTTATTTTTATTTTTTAAAGTATCTTAATAAACTCAAAGATCACATAGGGACAACAAACACCTCAAACAACCAGCATGCAATGTGCAAACCTTAAACCAAAAAATTGATCTTTTACTATCATTTTAGTTGTTTTTAGTATCTCAGGTCTAAACAGTAGATAGTTACTGACACCAAGCATTATCACCATTTACAAGAATAAAAAATAAAACAATGTTTTGTTTTAACGGTTAGTTTAACACGAACTCGATAGTCCGATATTGTTATAGGTTCATATTAGGGTCGAGTTATATATGTTATCGGATCAACACGATACGACCATATTAAGACTATATAATTCTTTTTAATTATACTAAACCAGTTTTTTACATAACGAAGATTCGCATTACTTTAGCTTGCTAAACAAACTAAAAAAATCTGTAAATTTTGTTACCACACATATAAAACCTAAGAAATTTATAATTTAATACGCAACAAGTTTATCAAACATATAATCAAATATGAAACGTATGCAATTGAACAAAGAATAGAACAAATTATAAAACGATATTATGATTCAAAATTCAAACAACAATTTGTAAATTTAACCATATCACAAATCATTCAGATTACGACAACAACAATACTTTTTTTCTACTATACTAAAAATCAAATCTAGAGGAAGTAAAATGGTTTCACATTATTATACGACACAAACCCAATTAGGACATCCACACTGCAAGTTTTATTATAAGTTCAGAGTGATGATTTATCATCTAATCCATTGTGAAAGCTAAGGGCCTGTTTGGTTGAGGGGGCTAGCATTCATTTAAGGAGTCATAGTAAAAGATAGTTGTTTGGTTGGTACTTGTGGGCCCACAGATTTGGACTTAACCCTTCACATCCGGTATTCATAAAATCCTCACCCTAATGCTAGGTTTTCAAATTTTGGTCAGATTTTATGGGTATATGTGGGCCAACTTGCTCTCTCCACCGCTTATTCTTTTTTTATTATATTTTTTAGTAACTAACTTTAATTTCAAACAATTTATTATATTATAAAAAATTAATTTTTTATTTTATAATATATAATTTTTCCCTTATATCAAATCTAAATTCAAATCCTAATTCAAATTTAAATTCAAATCTAAATCCTAATCCTAAACCTAACTACAAACCAAACGGGCCTTAAATATCATGAGTAGATTTCATCATTTCAATATACCATGACACTATTTCATCTATTATTATAATGATAAGTGGAAAATTTGGACAATCCGAGATAACATTAGACATTTAGGGTGTGTTTAGTTAGGGAAAAATATTTTCAGGAAATTTTTCATTTGAGAATGAAACTACTGAAAACTTGTTTAGTTGTACTTTTTTCTAATATTTTTCAAAAAACAAAAAATTCTCATTTTCTAAATTTATATGGAAAAATAGAAAATCACAATTTACTATTCTCCATTTCTTTTTTCCCCTAACAAAATAAAACGAAAATATAACTCAAACCAAATAAAACGTGAGTACCAATATTCTAACCCTATCAAGAGGTGGCAAATGGGTCGGATTGGGTCGGTTTGGGTCATGGGTCAAATGGGTCATGGGTCAAACAAGTCATGTTTTAAAAATGGGTCTAACGGGTCATGGGTCAAACGGTTTGGGTCCGATTTCTTACGTTTTTATTCGATTTCTTACGTTTTCGTCCGTTTTTTTATGTTTTCGTCCGATTTCCTAAGTTTCCGTCCGTTTTTTAACGTTTTCGCCCGTTTTCTTACGTTTTCGTCAGATTTCTTACGTCTTCGTCTGTTTTTTTACTTTTTCGTCCGATTTCTTACATTTTCGTCCGTTTTTTTACGTTTTCGTCCGATTTTTTACGTTTTCGTCCGATTTTTTACTTTTTCGTCTTTTTTTTCTATTTTCATCCAATTTCTTACGTTTTCGTCTGATTTCTTACGTTTTCGTCCGTTTTTTTTACGTTTTCGTCAGATTTCTTAAGTTTTCGTCTGTTTTTTTACGTTTTCGCCCGTTTTCGTCATATTTCTTACGTTTTCGTCTGTTTTTTACGTTTTCATACGATTTCTTACGTTTTTGTCCGATTTCTTACGTTTTCGTCCGATTTCTTAAGTTATCGTCAGATTTCATACGTTTTGGTCAGTTTTTTACGTTTTTGTCTGATTTATTATGTTTTCGTCTGATTTCTTACTTTTTGGTTTGTTTTTTTACGTTTTCGTCCGATTTCTTACGTTTTCGTTTTCTTCCGTTTTGGACGTTTTCTTTTGTTTTTTACCCCTTTCTTCGTTTTCTTACGTTTTATACGTATTTATTCGTTTTCAAAAACAGATCAAAACGTAAATAAACAGTCGAAAATGGACGAAAACGTAAGAAAAAACAGACGAAAATGAACGAAAACGAACGTAAATGTAAAAAAACAGACAAAAACGTAAGAAATCGGACGAAAACGTAAAAAATAGACGAAAACGTAAAACGTCGAACGAAAACGTAAAAAACCGGATGGAAATGTAAAAAACGGAGGAAAACGTAAAAACGTAAGAAATCGTACGGAAACGTAAAAAACAGACGAAAACGTAAAAAAAAGGCGGAAACGTAAGAAATATGACGAAAACGTAAAAAAACGGACGAAACGTAAAAATCGTAAGAAATCGGACGAAAGCGTAAAAAAAGGACGAAAACGTAAGAAATTTGACGAAAACGTAATGTTAATTGAGATTTATATATGTTCGGTAATGTTAATTTTGAGTATACTACAAATTAAATATATGCTTATGATTGTAGTTAGTTTTTATTAATTTCATTTGTATTTTATTTTTTATTGATTTTATAATCGTATACAAAGAGCTAATATGAAGAAAAAAAATGTTAATACAAATAATGTCTAAAAACGTTATTTATATTTTTTGACCTCTCAATGTTTTGATAATAACAAAATGTAA
>BQNB010035612.1:2737-32072 GCA_026074375.1 Tanacetum coccineum
GTGGGTCTCCATTGATGACCAACACTGGTAAGCACTTTGCCTGTGGGTTTCCATACTTGCCTAACTTGCTTAGGTTTCCAAACTTGCTTAACTTTGCGCACAACATTATGAATATTATGAATAGAGGGGGATGCCTTAACATATTGCAAATAATCAACCACACACATATCATGATTTGCAGAAATTAAACATTTGTTACATGTTTGGTAAACAGAATCAGAATTCGAATTAATTACAGTACGCTTACAGCTACTACTAGAATCAACACGTTTCGTGGTTCTTAAGTTAGACATATTTGTCCTAGGGTGTTCTTCTACTTTCTTCTTATTGACATCTTTAGCTGGCGAGATCCTATTTTTCTTGGTATTTCTCCTAGGCTGTGATCCGCTAGCATTGGTGCAACAGTTTACTCTTGTAGAAGGAGGCACAAGGACATTAGTCTTCTGAGTGTTCAGTTGCTCTACATGTTTGTGTGTGTTACTATTTGACGTGTCACATTGTTCTTCAAAAGTAACTTGCTTTTTTGTAATTAACGGGGTAGGAGCATGCTTTTTATCTCGTTGGTTAAAGTCTTTCGGACAAGTGCCAATCGCATATTCTAAGAGTTCCTGAGAGTGTTTAGTGTAACGGCAAGCAGATGCAAGTGATCTATCTAACGGTCTTTCAACTTTGGCTTCCTCTACTATCTCGCGAATAGTTTCAACACTTTCCTTAAGATGCTTGAGATAATCTAGATGAACTTCCTTATTATTCCTATTGTGAGGGGGAATTGGTTCAACATCTATGGCATACTTACCCGATGCAAGAACTCTTGGTTTTACAGGATTAGTAGTGACACATTGCATTTTATTATGTATTTGGACTTTTAGATTCTCATTTTCAGTTAACAGAGCAGTTGTCTGTTCGATATGCTTAGCATGCGTGATCTTAATAGAATCATACAATTCCTTGTAATGCTGCTCAATCTTTCCATTTTCTGCCCTAAACAGCTCATTGTGTTCTTGAAGAGTGGTGACTTTTTCAGTTAATTGAGTGATCTGAAAATCTAAGGCCCTGAAATCAAGTGTACGGTCTGCTTCACTACGGGTATCCTTTAGTTGAGAGATTTGTATTTTCAATTTTTTGATGACGTTGTCCTTTCCTTGAAGGGAAGCTTTCATTTTTTCGATTACAAAGACTGAGTCAAAATCAGGAGTTTCTCTAGCGGGTTGTAACATTTCACATTTTCAGGTTATTTACGACTTCATTTATTACCATTATTTATTTTTAGAGTTTTACGCGTTCGTTTTTAATTATTATCCTATAGTTAAATCGCGTAAACTAAAAATCAACGTTCAACATAAACGGACACCAAACAAGTTAAATTTTACGACAAGCAAGTGTTATATAATTATTATGAGAATAATTATTAACTTTTTATGTAACACCCCTAATTAGGGTCGCAGCGGAATAATGTGTCCGGGAGCGTTACTTCATAGATCAATAGCACAAGATATGAGAACGACCTCTAAAAGAGTCGTTTAAAAATACGATACATTGGATTTATTGAAATTGTTTGATACAAAGCACAACGGCTTAAATTGTTCAACATTTGATGACAAGTATTTTAGATCAAAAAAATATCCCTAGATGTAATGACTCCAAATCTTTTATGCATGACTCCCCAAAAGAGTATCCCCAATGTATCCTTAGCACCTCATGCCTCATTGATCTGAGAAAACATGCTTTAAAACGTCAACATAAAGTTGGTGAATTCATAGGTTTATGTAAATATAATGTAGGACCGCAAGATTTCCCCATGATTATGCAACCTGTACACCCATCACAAAGTGTATTTACGTTTCCCTAAGTTCATGACACTGAAGCTCGACATGTATGAATGCAATATAAATATTGCCACATTGCCCGTGATGATGTTCAACCCTAAACATCCTAAATCCGACATGGTATACATCCGTTGGTTCACTCCGTGACACCAGTGAGAGCTACTCACCCGGATGGGGATGTCAATCCCAAATAGATCTATTTATAACATTAGCGCTCACACAAAGTAATTGACAGTTCATGAGAATGGGCACAATGGGTTATCGCTACTTAGGAAAACACGTAATCATGATAAAATGTACACTTGCGTCCAATTTGTAAAACAATGCATGTTTCTCACCCCAAAAGTTGTAAATCATTGATATAGTAAAACATGAGGCTATGAACTTACCTTAGTGAATAGTGTTGATAATATGAATCAAGTGAGTGAGTCGACAAGCGAAATCCAAACGCAACCTAATTAAATGTAGGCCGTACGAGTACAATGTACTTAATAGTACTACATCACAAGTTATATAGTTACACCACCACCTAATAGTCTTTGTTTAGGTTTAAAATGTTGAAATAATAATCAAATCGTACTTTGTCAAATAACTGCATATTTATTTTTTACCAGTAAAATAAAGAAAAACAATAAATGTTGTTTTTGTCCCACTAATTTGATTATTATTAAGGGACACTTGATGTTTTATTTATATGATTTCATTGTATATTAAATAATTTTAGTGTTTGGAGTAAATTAAATTTATAAAGTTAGATACATTTATAAATATTACTTTTAGTAAAAACATCATATCTTTCTCATTTTAATCTCGCTTTTAACGTTCTCTATATGTATGGATTCGTATTTGAAAAGTCTAATCCAATTTTATATTTATAATATGGTTAGGTACTGTTATGAACAGTAACAGTAAGTAAAAGTGTATAAAAATACTTTTTTTAACTTTAATTATTGAAATCGTATTTTAATTGTATCTCGTTCGTTTTAATTCGGTTTTCTATGTCCACGTCTTCGTAATTAAAAGATCTATTTAGGAAAAATAATTTCCCAACAGTTTACTGTAGTGAACAGTAACATATTTTTATAAATTTACTTTTATAAAAATACTTTTTAACTTAAACTTGTAAATAACGTATCACCTTCATTTTAAATCTGTTTTTTGTGTTTCTTACATGTTTGGATTCATCATGAAAAGTAACATCTTTATAAAATATTTCCCATTACCTTATCAGATCTGAAACTGTGAGATTTTTATAAAATAACTTTTATAAAAATACTTTTATACAATTTAATTATCGTAAACTTAAAAATGTCATATCTTCTTCGTTATAGCTCGGTTTTTCAAGTTTCTTATATGCTTACGATCCTTGTAATAAGTACTAATTAAATAAAATATAAAATATATTCATTATTAGACGAATTCCAACAGTAGGTAATTAAGTTTAGACATAATTATCTTTATACACTTGATTTATATACTTTTCACTTTATTAAACCATTACAAGTCCTCTAACTTAATAAATAACATGACTTGATATATCTTAAGTCCTCTATAATATGTCCATGATATTTTTCCATGAGTAAGTGTCCTCAAAATCATTTGTTCATAACTTTTGTAATTAAAACTTTCAACACAAAATAGTTCATAAACTAACCATATAAATTATTTAACACTTATATATAATGTGTACTTCCATTTTAAGTATTATTCCACTAACATGTACATAAAATTCGAACCTTGTATACCTTGTAATATCTCATTATTTCATGAAAATAAGCTAGGTGGTGTTTAACATATATAAGCAAGTATGTACATAATTAAATGAATGAATGGAATGTTTAAACTTTAAATAGACCTTATGGAAATGTAGAGGATTGATGAACACAAGCTTATACTTAAGCCTTAACCCAAATAATCAAACACAAGATCAAACCCTAATTAGGAAAACCCTAATTATCTTTTCTTGAATACTCTTGATAAATCACCAACCAAAGCTTCCAATACCCTTGTATCACCTTAGATATACTTAGAATGAATGCTTGAATGCTTGGAATACTTGTAGAATGAACTTTGTATGGAACCCCTAGCTTATTATTTTGAGCCGTGGGTATGGGTTTGGTGTAGAGAGAGTTTGCTTGATAATTTGTTAGTGAATGAGAGTGTGAGAGTTAAATGAACCTAGGACTTTCCTTAAGTAGTAGTGGTTTGCTATGAAACAACCTTAAACACCCATGGTTTACTAAATGGTTTAAGGTACATAATGTAAGAGCTCTCCTCCTCCCAATGCACTATGGCCGGCCAAGATTGGTGGAAAGGTACAAGTGACAAGCCAATTTATGGATACATGAGCTTTAAGGTACTTGTTGTGTAAGGTGTGACTCATTATACTAGTGAGTTTAAGGTTTCGTTATGTGTGTATATACTTATATCCGGCCATATGACTTATTAAGTGATAAAATGAATTAAATTTTGGGTATTGGGTATAAAAGTGGGTATTTGTTTGAGTATAGATAGGTATAGGTGCTTCCGAGTATGCCTAAACGTAATTTATTACGAAACGTAAGCATTTTACGTAACCAACAAAAATAAAATAGGAAAAGTTAATAATTATTCTCATAATAATTATACAACACTTGCTTCACGTAAACTTTAACTTGTTTGGTGCCCGTTTACATTGAATGTTGATTTTTAGTTTACGCGATTTAACTATAGGATAATAATTAAAAGCGAACGCGTAAAACTCTAAAAATAATTAATGATAATAATTGAGTCATAAATGACCTGAAAATCTGAAATATTACAGTCTCCACCCGTTAGAAGAGCCTTGTCCTCAAGGCACAAGTTGCAACACTTGACGAAGGTACGGGTTTAGTGAAGAGATGCGAATACTTCTTTTGAAATTGGCCTTCACTTTCCCATGTGAACTCAGGACCTCTCCTCGAGTTCCATTGAACCTTCACGATTAGGATACGGCTTTGCTTTAACCGTTTAACTTCTCAATCCATGATCTTTATGGGTTCCTCCACAAAACGGAGCTTGTTATCCACATGAAGTCCTTCCAATGAAACGGCTAATGGTTCGCCAGAATGACATTTCTTCAAGTTGGATACATGAAATGTATTGTAAACCTTGCTCAACTCTTGAGGGAGCTCAAGCTTGTAAGCAATAGGTCCAACCTTTTCCAGCACCTTGAAAGGTCCAACATATCTAGGGTTTAACTTCCCCCATTTTCCAAAACGTATGACCCCTTTCCAAGGTGAAACTTTAAGCATAACTCTATCCCCAACTTGAAACTCCATTGGCTTAGGCTTTAAATCGGCGTAACTCTTTTGTCGATCACGAGCGGCTTGAATTCTTTGTTTAATCTGGATAACCTTCTCTGTTGTCTCTTGAACTATTTCTGGACCGGTGAGTTGAACTTATCCAACCCCGGCCTAACAAACAGGTGAACGACACTTTCGACCATAAAGTACCTCAAATGGTGCAGCCTTGATGCTAGCGTGATAACTGTTGTTGTAAGAAAACTTAATTAGTGGCAAATGTCTAACCCAACCATTTCCAAAGTCGATCACACAAGCACGTAGCATATCCACGAGAGTTTGGATAGTCTTCTCGCTTTGTCCATCAGTTTGCGGATGGTATGCAGTACTCATATCTAAGCTAGTACCCAAAATCTTCAGAAGTGATCTCCAGAAATTTGATGAGAACCTAGGGTCACTATCACAAATGATTGAGACGGGTATCACATGCCTCGTGACTACCTCCTTTAGGTACATTCTCACTAATTTCTCTATGGAATCAGTTTCTCTCATTGGCGTGAAGATTGCAGACTTAGTAAGTCGGTCAATAATCACCTAAATGGTGTCATAACCTTGCGACGACTTAGGAAGCTTTGTGACAAAATCCATTGTGATGTTTATCCCACTTCCATTGGAGTATCTCGGGTTGTACCAACAAACCCAATAGCCTTTGGTGTTCGGCCTTGACCTTAGCACATGTCAAACATTTGCTAACATAGGTGGCGATGTTGGCTTTCATATTGGGCCACCAATATAGCATCTTCATGTCTTGGTACATCTTGTCAAAACCCGGATGGATGGAATATTTTGATTTGTGGGACTCGTGCATGATCACAGTCCTCAAGTCACCATAACATGGAAACCGACTCCTGCCGTTTAAGCATAAGGTTCCGTCAGCGCGGGGTTCCAACTTTTCCATCGGTATATCCTTCCTGATCATATCACATACATCTTTGTTCTTAAGATTCTCTGGTTTCTGTGCTTCGGTCTGAGCATTCAAGATTTGTTTGGGAAGATCCAAACCAATAGTTATCACTAAGGCTCGGACTCTTAATGGTTTAATTTGCTCTTTCCTGCTCAAAACATCAGCAACAACATTTGCTTTCCCTAGGTGATAACGAATCTCACAATCGTAGTCACTGAGCAACTCCAACCAATGACGTTGCCTCATATTCAACTCCTTTTGGTTAAGTATGTATTGTATACTCTTATGATCTGTGAACACCATACACTTGGTTCCATACAAGTAGTGCCTCTAAATCTTTAGAGCAAACACCACTGCATCAAGTTCCAAATCATGGGTAGTATAATTTTTCTCATGAATCTTCAACTGTCATGATGCGTAAGCAATCACCTTCTCATTTTGCATCAACACTGCACCCAATCCTTTATGCGACACATCGCAATAAACAATGAAGTTCTCAGATCCTTGAGGGAGAGCTAAGTTAGGTGCGCTACACAACTTATTCTTCAATGTCTGAAAAGCTGCTTCTTGCTTGTCACCCCATTCAAAGGCGACTTTCTTTTGCATGAGCTTGGTCATTGGCTTAGCAACTTTTGAGAATACTTTGATGAATCTCCAAAAATAACCGACAAGACCTAAAAATTAATGTATCTCTGTTGGAGTCTTAGGAGATGCCCAATCTTTTATGGATTCGATCTTGGAGGGATCCACGTAAATGCCTTGACTATCAATCATGTGGCCGAGAAATTGTACCTTAGGAATCCAAAATTCACATTTACAGAATTTAGCGTACAACTCCTCCTTCTTAAGAAATTCTAGAATTGCCTTAAGATGCTCTTCATGTTCTTTGAATAAATTACTATATCGTCGATAAAGACAATTACAAACTTATCCAAGTATGGTTTGCACACTCGGTTCATGAGGTCCATGAATACTGCAAGTGCATTTTTCAAATCAAATGGCATCACTTGAAACTCGTAATGACCATACCGAGTCCTAAATGTCGTCTTTGAAATATATTCTTCACGTACTCGAAGCTGATGATAACCCGATCACAAGTCTATTTTAGAATAAACACCGGATCCTTATAGTTGATCAAACAAATCATCAATCCTTGGGAGTGGATAACGATTCTTCACAGTCAAATTGTTTAATTATTGATAGTTGATGCACATTCAAAATGATCCGTCCTTCTTTTTTACAAACAAGACCGGAGCTCCCCAAGGTGAGGAACTGGGTCTTATAAAGCCCTTGTCGGATAGTTCTTGTAGTTGCTCTGACAACTCTTTCATTTTGGAAGGAGCTAATCGATAAGGTGCTCGTGCTACAGGTGCAACACCAGGCATCAAATCGATTTGGAATTCCACTTGTCGAGTTAGTGGAAGACCCGACAATTCTTCAGGAAAATCCCAAACGATTGGTATGTCCTCAAGTCGCTTCTCCCCCGACTTGTCTTCAGTCTCCTTTGTAGTAACATGTTCCAGAAAGACATGATGTCCTTTCAACAAATATTTCTAAGTTTTGGTGCATGAAATGATGTTCAAACGAGTCTCGTTTCCCTAGTTGCTTCCGTCACCATGAATAATTAAGGTTTCATTTCCCTAGAGAATACGAACGATCTTCTCAGCAGAAACTATCATGGCATGATACATTGACAACCAATCCATACCAATTATCACGTCAGAACTACCAAGTTCTACGGGCATTAAGTCAATGTTGAATGGATGATTTAATAAATTTTCTAATGGCGAACAAATTTGATAGCGAATTGTCATAGGACGACTAGTGATGTGTCTCGGCTTCTTGGCTTAGGATTTTGTATAAGATGATGTCAACTTTATAGTAAGATGGAGTAAAGGTCTGCTTAGTTTCTATGGTTACTAACTCGATTTCCTAAAGTAAACGCATTTTACGAATACGCACACAAAAATTTGTTTTTCAAGGATGTAAGTAAAAATGGATTTATTGACAAATGTTACAAGGTGATTACTCTCAGCATGGCATGGTCCTTCCTGAATTATACATAGGTGATCAGGCTATGTATATTTGAGGGCTAACGATGCGATGCTCATTTTCGTCAAAATTGTGTTATGTATAAAGAAGTATCAAGAGTTTTATAAGATTACCAAAATGATTCACAAGGTGGATGTAAGGTTGTTGATAGGATGACAATAAAATGGTTTGCGAGAAATCGTATGATGGTTTACAAGACAATGACTAAATGACTCATGGGGTGTTAATAAAATAATTTATGTGATAAAAATGGTTTCATAAGGTAAGAACAAGGTAATTCATGAAGTGATAGTAACGTAGTTTTTAAGATGATTGCGAAATAGTATATAAGATGTCAAGAAGGTAATTCATAAGGTATTCGTGAAATAATTGTGAATAGTTTATAAAATGATAGCTTATTGAACGATGGTAAAATAATTTGTCAATGATAGTAAAATAGTTTATAAAATAATAGTTTATCATTCGATAGTAAGGTGTTTGTTAATCACACCGACTTTGTTTATGAGGGGATACTAAAATTGTTTATGAGATGGTATCAAAATAGGTTTCGAAGGAATCACATGACAGTTCATAATATAATAGTAAGGAGTTTATGTCGTGGTAACAAATTGTTTATGAACTGATAACAAAATAGTTTTGAAAATTGACCATGGAAATAATTTACGAGGGACAACGAAATAGTTTATTGTGTGATAGTGATATGTTTCATAAATTCATAATGTTGTAGTAAGTGGTTTGCATGAATAATTAGAGAATTATAGGAGATTGGAGGAAATTTCACAATACATAGATTTGATAGATAATTTAAAATCGTTCAGTACAACAAAAATTTAAGAGGAAGTACAATGAGATTCTTAAAGGACATAGAGTCTATGATAGTTCAAACTTAAGTTTTACTAGGTAATAGGTCTCTCATTAGAAGTTAATGTTAGACGTCGTGGCGCTAGAGTCTCTACGAGCTTTTCCTTTCCAGTACATGTCCATACGATTCTGAAACTTTACTATTGGACAATTACTCTTGTAGTGTCCCAGACTTCTACACTAATAACAGGTGAGAGTTCGTTAATTCCTAGCAGTAGTAGGTTTTCTACAATTTCGGGTTATGTGGCCAACCTTCTTGCAATTTCTGCACTTTACAGTGCACGGTCCATTATGGTGAAATTTGCACTGGTTGCATAGAGGTAGAGATCCATCATATGCTTTCTTGCTGATTGGCATAGTAGTGTGCGCTCTAGGCACCTTATGCCCTTTGTTTTGTTGGCTCGAGCTTCCATTGTGGTTACCTTCCCACTTCCTCTTGTTGCTAGCATTCTTTGCTACCTTGTCTTCTTGTCGTTCGGTCTGGCTCATTGACTTGCGGGCCATGTTGGTTTTTGTCTTATAAATAGCAATAGCCTCGATAGCATTAGCCACTCGCTGGGCTACAACCCGCTCAATTTCCTCAACACTCATCCCTTGATTAACAGTTGTCATCGTTTCTTGAAGATCACAGGGAATAAAATGTATATGAAGTTTCATCCAAGGACAAATAATGATATTCCATGATTACAACATATATGTAAGGTGAGACCACGTCATGCAGAGATATAAGATAACAACAACCATGGCATAAATAAATCCACATCATACAGTAGCATGATCATAACCAACAGCGTAGGTTAATACTTAATACATCATTTTACCTGAGTAAAAGAGTACAAGCTTTTCATTAACGCTACCAACCGAGTATTACTTAAGTTTAGTGGGATATAATACAAAATGAGCTACCCTGACAAATCTATTTATCTATGGGCTAGGGTACCTCTCAAGATTCTAGATGCTAGACACTTATGATATCTTTAAGTGACTTAATATTCTATGGTGGGGGTGGTAATGATGAAGGTAGTGCAACAGCAAACTCGGTAATGCATGCCTTAGCAGATGGTGATCATGGAGTATGGTGTTAAATAGACATCCGTACTGTATGAGATTTAGTCTTAGAAAACAAGATGATATGGTATGGAGAGATAGGTGGTGTAGAAGCAGACTCATCAATCTCAAATGCAACTGTATCCTTCACAACATCATCATCATCGTCGTCATCATCAGATGACTCTTTATCATCATTTTCTCCTCCGTCGACAGGATGGTCAGCAGGATCCTCCTCAGGGTCCTCCTCATCCTCCTCCAGATTGAAGTCAGCAATGTAGCCCGGTGATAGGGTTATAGGTGAGGCATCCGCAGGTAGAGGCTGATCCTTTATTGGTGCCTCTAGCTCCTCATCAGAAGCTCACTGGAATCTCCATGGCTCGGAATAAATATAGAAAGATGTGTAGGTAACCGTCGATGGTGAAAACATGACTACATGCAACGAGCAAAACTTAACTTATATAAGTATCTTATATAAGACCGGTATGGTAAATATGAATATGCGCTCATGGCATAAATGAATGATGGTAAGATATCATATTCGATAGCTTAATGTTTAGGTAGCGTTTAGGACCTATGAGCTTATAGTGCTACCTTGCCTAAAGAAATGTTCCCCTATTTATATAAATAACCCTTATACAAATAATTGTAGAGTATGTGAGAAAGAATACAAACTCGTCTTTGTATATATACATAATACCCTCATAGTAACGTACGTACTATAATATGAACACATATATGAATCATGTAAGCATCTAGTAAAACTAACTAATGCAAACAACTAGTTTATGTATGTCCCGTTAAAACCCTTTTGTATGAATGCAATGTTTGAAAATGGTTATAGTCCAGCAAAAACATTTGACCTGGTTCTCTATAACCTTGGCTCTGATACCAATCTGTAACACCCCCAAATAGGGTCGCAGCGGAATAATGAGTCCGGGAGCGTTACTTCATAGATCAACAACACAAGATATGAGAACGACCTCAAAAAGAGTCGTTTGAAAATGATACATTGGATTTAATAAATGTTGTTACAAAAGCTTAATGGCTTAACTTGATCACCCTTGAAAATGTAAAATTTTTAGATCATAACAAATATCCCTAAAATGTAATGCCTCTAAATCTTTATGCAATGACTCCAAAATGATTGACCACCAATGTATCTCTTTGCTCTTGTACCTCATTGACCTGAGAAAACATGCTTTAAAACGTCAACATAAAGTTGGTGAATTCATAGGTTTATGTAAATGTAATGTAGGACCGCAAGATTTCCCCGTGATTATGCAACCTGTGCACCCATCACAAAATGTAACTTACGTTTCCCTAAGCTCATGACACTGAAGCTCGACATGTATGAATGCAATATAAATATTGCCACATTGCCCGTGATGATGTTCAACCCGAAACATCCCAAATCCGACATGGTATACATCCGTTGGTTCACTCCGTGACACCAGTGAGAGCTACTCACCCGGATGGGGATGTCAATCCCAAATAGATCTATTTATAACATTCGCGCTCACACAAAGTAATTGACAGTTCATGATAATGGGCACAGTGGGTTATCGCTACTTAGGCAAACACGTAATCATGATAAAATGTACACTTACGTCCAATTTGTAAAACAATGCATGTTTCTCACCCCAAAAGTTGTAAATCATTGATAATGTAAAACATTGGGCTATGAACTCACCTTAGTGAATAAACTGGTGTATATGAATCAAGTGAAATGGAAACGTCACGGATACGACCGAATGCAACCTAATTAAATATAGGCCGTATGAGTACAATGTACTTAATAATACTACAGCACAAGTTATATAGTTACACCACCACTTAATAGTTTTTGTTTAGTTTAAAATGTTGAAATAATAATCAAATCGTACTTTGTAAAATACTTACATATGTATTTGTATCCGTAAAAAAAGTGTTGTTTCTGCCTCACAATTGATTGTTTGTTAATAATACATGTTTTAATATTATTATTGATTATATAATAATATTATATAATTTTATGAAATAGTGCACAAAAGTAAAAATAATGCATACGGTTTTATAAACTTTATATCTTTCTCGTTTAAACTCCGTTTTTCACGTTATTTATATCCATGGCTCCGTATTAGGAAAATATATCAAAATATTAAATTTATAATATTTATGCCCCTGATGAACAGTAGTTTTAATTGTTTTTATAAAATTATATAAAACTACTTTTATATAATTAATCGTCGTAACCTTCCAAAAGTCATAACTTACTCATATTTAATCCGTTCCGCTTGTTCTTTATATGTATGGATTCGTATTTGAAAAGTCTAATCAAATTTTATATTTATAATATGGTTTGGTACTGTTATGAACAGTAACAGTAAGTGAAAGTTTATAAAAACATTTTTTATAACTTTAATTATTGAAATCGTATTTTAATTGTATCTCATTTGTTTTAATTCGGTTTTTAGTGATTCCTATGTCCACGTCTTCGTAATTAAAAGCTCTATTTAGGAAATTATTTCCCAATAGTATACTGTCGTGAACAGTAACCTATTTTTATAAATTTACTTTTATAAAAATACTTTTTAACTTAAACTTGTAAATAACGTATCACCTTCATTTTAAATCCGTTTTTCGAGTTTCTTACATGTTTGGATTCGTCATGAAAAGTAATATCTTTATAAAATATTTATTTTAATATCTCATATCTATAACAGTAAGTATTTATACAAAATAACTTTTATAAAAACACTTTTATACGTTTAATTATCGTAAACTTAAAAATGTCATATCTCATTCGTTATTGCTCGGTTTTTCAAGTTTCTTATATACTTACGATCCTTGTGATAAGTACTAATTAAATAAAATGTAAAATATATGTGTTTACACACGAATTCAAATAGTAGGCATCAAAACAGTTTGTGGGTTTATGTTTTCTAAAACAAGTTTTATACTTCCATTTATTAAGGGCTTTTGTACAATTCTTTTACCAAGTTTTCTACCATATATCTTACTTATATTAAGTCCCTTAAAAGTCCATAACACTTGTCCAAATGAAATCCATGTCCTCATGATCTTATTATACATAAACTTGTTATTATCTTTCAATACAAAATAATTCACAAACTAAACTCATAAATTAACTAATACTTATATTAAGTGTGTAGTTCTATTTCATGTATTATTTCATCATTATACTTATAAAATTCGAACCTATATATGTCTTGTAATATCTCATAAATCATCAAATTAAACCTAGGTGGTGATTAACATATATATCAAGTATGTAAACATGTAAATGAATAATGAAGATGTTAAAACTTAAATGGACCTTAGAAATGAGTAGTAGAATGATGATGAACATAAGATAAAACTACTAGCAAGGCTTCCAAATTCAAAACCCTAATCAATAAAACCCTAAATATGTTTTCTTGATTAATCCTTGTTAAACCCAAATCCAAGCTTGAAATACCCTTGAGTAACCTTAGATATACTTGGAATGAATGCTAGAACACTTGTATCTTTGCTAGAAATCAAACTATAACAACCCTAATTGGTGAAATGTGAGTCGTGGGTTAAAGTATGGAAATGGAGAGGAGTATGTGAAAGTTTACTTGTGAATTATGAAAGAGTGTGTGTTAAAATGCTTAGGACTTCCTTATATAACAAGATGTATTATGAAAACAACTAACTAAAACTATGGTCCAAGAGTGGTTTGAGGTACCATTTGTAAGAGTGAGGTGCCAATTACTTGGTATATGGGATGAAGGTACTTATGTGTAAGGTTTAGTACAAAGGTGAAGTGATTTATTTAAGGTTTAAAGGGTTTAATTTGTTATGTTTACTTGTATATCTGGTTGTGTGATGAATAAGTGTGAAGAGTTGATTATATTTTGGGTATTGGGTATAAAAGTGGGTATTTGTTTAAGTATGGATGGGTATAGGTACTTCCGGGTATGCCTAAATGTATTTTATTGCGAAACGTAAGCGTTTTACGTAACCAATAAAAATAAATTATAAAAAGTTATAAATTATACTCTTAATAATCATATAACACTTGCTTGATGTAAACTTTGAGAAATGTTGCACTGGTTCCCTGTTGATCAGTATAAATACTGCCTATGATCAGGTAGAATTCCAAAGAATCTTCTTGACAGGGTTTCGCATCTGCACTAGTCGTTCTCGTTACCGGAGCGTCTCAAAGCAGACAACACGGTATGAGTGAACCAGTAAAACAAAGTCTCACCGATTGAAACAAAATTTGATTTGAAAATCAATCGACATGTCACTTTGCTAAAGTGATTTTGTGACACATCAAGAGTTTTATGCATTTCAAAATTCGTCAATCGTCAATTCATAGTCTGGACCGAATCGATATATAGTGTTACAAGTTCGATCCGTATAGGATCTCACAAGTCACCTACCGCAAAGCTTGTTTGATGTTGGTTCTCGAAGGATTTCCATCATCATTGTGAATACTTTAGTATCACTCTGATGTTCTAGCAATATCACAAAGATAATGCGTAGGCTTTCATTCATGTGTTCAATCTTATCTAGTGAGATAGATCATTTGAGTTTCACTCAATGATATTTCATATTTTATTCAGACTTAATTCACCACATATGTTTAATATATCAAAAATATTATACCAAGGTTGCACGTTTTATTTCCTAAAATACTTACAAGAAACTTTATTTCAATCTAAGGGATACATTTTTGCTTAGATGAAAAATTATTTCTAATATGTTTAACAACATATTCTACTTAGAAAAATAAAACAAAGTACTCCCACTAGCTTTCAGATGTACCCAAGAGCTATCTTATTTATAATTAAAAATCAAATCCAACAAGTGATTGATTTAACAATTAAACTTAAGATTCTGCTCATTAGATGCGTGCTTTTGATCCACACTTGGATTCTTGCATTTTTGTATACTTGTAAAGATTATATTGGATTTATAAAACCTCTTTTTTTACACATCGTCCTCACAAGGTAATCATTCAATAAAGAGTTCTTGAAATCTAATTTGTCATATTTCTTTCCCGTAAAACAAGTGTGACAATTTAATCATCTTAATATATTTAAAGTTCGTAAATAAAGAAGTTTTAATCATAGTCAATTTCTTGATTATGAGTAAACACTTATGTCATTTTTCATGCAATAAATATGTATACAATATTGTTCCTATGAGTCTTCTTTTAAAGGAAACTCATTTAAACCTCACCGTCTAACTGATAGGTTAAAGATCAATCAAATTCCAAGAATAAGATTATCTCCTTTTGGACAACATCTTTACATTAATAGTTTTTGAGTCATCCATCAGATTCAATATCTAATAATGCATCTCTTATGGTTAACAGGTTTACCATGATCCTCTAACTCATACTCTTTAGCATCGCTCGAGGTATCCGATAACGCCTAAATTATACATGTTTTCGGCGGCGTTATTTGCATTTATTTAATCATTTCTCGTGAACTTTCGGTACTTAATCATGTATATTTGCTATTATATGTTCTAGGTATGTGTCGTGGAAGAATACAGAAGATTACACGAAGATAAGAAGCTTAAACGAAGAAGTAAACTCAAGATAAAGATCCCCCGACACCTGTCCATTGTTTTGGCCATAACTGGAGCATACGAACTCGGATTGAGTTGATTCAAGCGGCCACGGAATACCCAAGTTACCTTTACCCTATAAATACCTCCTATGATGCTTGGAACGAAATCATCTCTTATTATATCATCACATACAAATCTCAAGAAGAAGATCCAAGAAAAGGCCAAAGTACGACGCACTTTTCTCTAGTGCGCCGCACTTCTGATCGAGTTCCCAAAACCGTCGCACTATATTTCTTGTGTGCCGCACTTTCATTCAAACTTCCCAAGGAAACGATTAAAGTCCTAATAAATTCTAAGTGCATTAAGTCCCTAAGTGCGCCACACTTTTTCTCAAGTGCGTCGCACTTCTACTTAAAATTAGCCTATAAATAGAGAAGGATTTCTCTCATTTTACACACACCTCCACAAAAATTCTCTCATCACCCCACACCATCTAATCACGAATTTCAAGGGTGGTGACAACACCTTAAGGGTTCAGGTCGATTGGATTCAATAGCTTGGGTTTTCTTATAGTTTTCGTTTGGGAGAACTAATTGTCGAATCGTTGATCTTGTAAACTGATAGCTTTCTTTTTAGGTTATACAAATACAAATAATATATATTATAAATACTTATATCACCCAAAACAATTCAAGTTACCCTTGAAAAGTTCAAAGAAAGAAAATCAATAAAACCGGAAGTAGTATATGATATTCCCGGGTCGTTTATCCCCAGCGATGAGTGAATTGGAAAGTCGAGATTTGGATTGACATTTGATGATTGAATGGAACAAGATTTGGATTGATTTCTAAATCTACAGGAAAAATAATGCAATCTATACTAAAAACGATAAAGGGACACTAATTTAAGCTAAAAACGATAACGGGAATGTGAAAACGTTGACTAAAAACCCTAATTTTTCAAAATTAAACCTAAAATGATTTTTTCACTTTTAATAAGCTCTAATTAACTAAAAAGTAAGATTAAAGAAAACTAGAACGGAAACGGAGTTGATTTGAGCTTAAAAACACTAAAAACGTGAACGGGAACGAATCCCGTTCTTTAAAAAACGAAACTTTGCATTTTAAACCCTGCAGATGCAATTTTAATTTTCCTAAGTGCAATATGATAAAAGAAAATTTTCTAAAAAAAATTATATTTTTTTGATTTTTATTTATTTTTTATGAATTAAAAACTGATTTTACAAGAAAAATTAATTAAAAATAGTAAACTAAATTAATAAAATCTGGAAAAATGCAGAAAAGTCCTAAATACTATGAAAAGCCTAGGAAAAATAAGATGGTGATCCCAGCTTATCAAATAAGCTACGAAATAAGCAGAAAAGGCTTATGGGCTTATTGGACTAAAGTGAGTATAAGAGATTTATTTGTGCAAGTGATGACGGGTGAGCTAATGTAGCACAGTGGTTAACAGGGAGTGTGTGTAGGACGTTTGCTTGTTAAAGGGGGAGGTCCAGGGTTCGAGCCTGGGCCTCTTCTTTTTGATAAAATATATTTTTTTTTAACTTGTAAAACAGACAAAACAAACCAACTTTAAAGAAGACAAACTTTTTGTAACTTAAAAAAAAGGAAAAATAAGCAAACAAATGGGCAGGTTCCATTTTTTTTCACTGAGGCATACTAGAGCTTAAACTTTTAAGCTTGAAGGGGCAAAATAAGCTAGAGCAAATGAAAACTAAGCCAACACAGGCCTTATACTAACCCTAATAAGCAATGCAAACATGAATAAGCCAAGGAAAAGCAAGCAAAGTGCAAATAAGCCAAAGGGCCAAACTGCAGACCTAACAGCCTATGGGACAGCTTTTGAGGCTTATTTTTAAGCAACAAAAGGCTACTTAGGGGCTTAAGGCTTATATGAGCTTATAGTCTGGCTTCTAGGCTACAAGTATCAGCAAAAAACAAGTAGTTTGAATCACAAATAAGCACTGAAAAGGCCTTATTAAGATGCTAGATTCACTCAGCATATGCTGACTTTTGCAAAAAAAAATCAAAAGTAAAAGGCAATAAGCAGGCCACAAAATAAGCTACAAAATAAGTTCAAAATTAAAAACTAAGTTCAAACAGATTTGGTTCACCACCAAGTGAGCTTATGCTCAAATTTTCAAAGTCTAAAAACAATTTAAAGTGTCTGGTATTTAGATTTGAAAAAGACAGTTTTGAGATAAGTCACTTAATGAATCAATGACAGAAAAAGAACAAGTAAACCAAAATACTCTTGACCTACTGCAATTAACTCATAAAACAACACAAAATCATGTCTCAAAAACAAGTTTTAAAGCTCTTACCAAATAAGCTATATTAAAATTGAATTTGACCACAGTTTTCAAGAATCCTTTAGAAAAACTTTAACACAATCTTAAATAACTTAAAATTTGTAAAAGCTGATTAAAAACTCCTTAAAATTGCTTGTCAAAGAAAGCCAAAGTGACCTAATGGATTTTTGACTCAAAATGACCCAGTTTGCTTGTTATCCCAAACACCCCTTAAAGTATTAACAACAAAATTTTAAGCTGGTAAGCAGAGATTTTAGCACAGTTTCTCAACAACAGATAATCAAAAGTAAATAATAAGCATTAATGAGCAGAAATAACACACTAATAAGCATTTAAAATAAGCAAATGACAATAAGCATAAATAAGGCAATAAAGACAGATTTCAAAGTAAAACTCATACAAGAGACTTATAAGCATAAAACAAATTCAAATAAGCATAAGGAACATAAATAAGCATGAAAAAGCAGTAATAAGCAGATAATAAGCTAATGAATAGTGAAATAAGCTTAAAATATAAAAAAAATTAAAACTTACAAAAACCCTTGCTCAAACAGGGTAAACAAACAAGTCTACAAGCTCCAGCTTGTCAAAAAGACAAGCTAGTATTGTCTATAAGCTCTTCCAAGGCTAGCTTATCATCCAAAAAGCTATGGTATTTTAAGGGGTGAACTTTTTGAACTCCTTCAAAGTGTTGTTTAAGAGTTTTGAAAAATGGTATGACTTCAGTGAGGTAACATCTTTTTGTTTGTTCAAAACCTCTTTCCCCTTCGGTGAGACCTGTTGGTGTGATTCTCTTTTTACATGTTTTGTCAAATTCCGTAAAAAGTTGTGTAAGTGTATAAAGATAAATTTTCACTTGACTTTTTGTTGGGAGAACCCTGGGAACAAGCTTGACAGGTGTATTGGGTGGATACACAGTCGGTGTTAAAAGTGGTTTAAGAACTGAGGCTTCAACCTTTTTCCTGTCATTTTCATCTTTGGCCCAAAATATCTGCTCAGGGGTCAAATCTCTCTGAGGTGCGAAGATTGCAAGATAGTTCTCTTTTGAGTAATCTGGGGGTGCAAACTTAACTTTATTTTGAATACACTGAGGGCTTTTCATTTTCTCATACATTCTTTTCCTAGTCAACTCAGCTATCTCAAGAGTTTCCTCCGAGTCATGCACAACAGCAGGTTTATGATTGGTCATGACTATTTCAGTACCATTATAGAGGGCAGATTGAACTTGCTTTGCACGTGTGAGACATAAGGGGTTTTTGTAGCCTATTGCTACCTTTTTCTTTTCATCATAAAACGGTTTTGGTTTACATAACATGTGCACCGTTTGAACAGACTGATCTTGTTTGAATAATCTATCTTCAACCTTTTCTTTTAGCTTTTTGATGTCTAAAAACTCTTCAATGTATTTATCTTCTTTTTGTTTAAAATCCTTTTTCAAGGTTGTCACTTCTTCCTTCATTGACTTGTTATGGTCAACGGTAGAACGAAGTTGCATTTGTACAGTATGAAGTTCCGATTTTAAAGAAGTTTCCTTTCTATTTCGGTCAGAGATAATTATTCTCATTTGTTCATCAATCTTTTGTTCTCTTTCAGTTAATTCAAACTTTGTCCGTTTTTCATACACCCCGACCAGTTCCTTATATCTCGCAAGTTCAGAAGTCAATGTGTCATTAACTACTTTAACCTGCTTATTTGCTGACATACTTTGGACACCCTGTTCATGCATATCATCTATAATCGACATCAATGCATCATTTCGAACAGAAGATACATTACTTTGTACAACATGTTCTTCGTTGTCCTCCATATACTGATCATACAGAATAATATTGCTATCACTCGTATAGTCAGCATAAGAGTTAACAACGTAGTTGTGTTGCACATTGCTTTGCATCTCGTGTACTTGATGATACTCATCCACATTATCTGAATAGTAATCATGATCTTGTACCTCAGATGGAATATTCGAGTCATATGATGTCCCGACTTCATCGTAGATTGGATCTTCATACATATTAGACATCTTGATTTATTGTGAAATGATATCAAACTTGATCGATCAGTGATAAAGGAGACTTGTGTTAAAGAGATGTGGTTGAAGGTGATTAAGATTATTATTCCACGGGATTTTACAAATCTTAACTAAAACCGAGAAATCCAAGAATTTCACGGGATTTTACAAAGTAAGATAGACCGTAGAAAAAATAAAATCTTTTTGGATAAAAATGTGATATTTCTCAAGGAATATGACAATGTAATGTTTCACTTGGAATATGACAATGTAATGTTTTAGTTGGAATATGTCAATGTAATGTTTCTCTTGCTAACATATTTCTCTTGACATGTTTCTCTTGCTAACATATTTCTCTTGAAATTCAACCTGTCATATTTCTCTTGCATACATATTTCGCTTGACTACGTATTCCGCTTGTCTACATATTCCGCTTGGATACATATTTCGCTTGGATACATATTTCGCTTGAAATCAACCTGTCATATTTCGCTTAGAGGCAAACATATTTCGCTTGAAACATATTCCGCTTCATTCATACCTGCATATTTCGCTTCCTTCAAGCAGAAAGGTAACTTCGAGCAAAACACGATTTTTTCCAACAAAATCACCAAAAACACACCATTTTTGACGTTGTACCTTGATTTTTCTTGCACAACTAGTTACCTTATGCCTAGATCTTGCTTAAAAACATAAACATAAACACATCTAAGCACAAAAATCTGGGTTTTGATTTTCGAACCAAGAACACAAAAAAGCAACTAGAAAACACGATCTAATCAAGATCCGAACGCACACAAGCTCACGAAATCACCACAAAGCTCTGATACCAATGAAATGATATCACTTTTCACAGCCTGGATGATGATTCTTGGATTTGGCTAGTTTTTAGAGAAAGAAACACATGGAGAGATATTTTCTAGAGAGAGAAAGCTTTATGTGTAAAATGGAAATGAATAATGACTAGCTCACCTCTTCCAAAGTTGGAAGAGGCTTTTATAGTACTTACAATATACCGGGTATTAGTACCCGGCTTAATACCGAAAGTCATACGATTAACTATTAAACTACGAACTATTATAAATAATAAATACACGGGGTGACCGAGTCTTTTTCTAATATCTAACAAAAAGTCAATAGGGGACAATAATTTTAGGACAGAGGGAGTACACGCTTATGTGTGTGGAGAAACATTTAAACACTCTACGGTATAAAGTGTGGAGAAATGATAAAAAGTACATGCTTATATGTGTGAATAAACAATTCACGTGTTCAAACTAAAAATTTTGGAAAAGTGCACGCTTTTATGTGTGAATAAAAGAGCCCCCTTTTCTTTTGATGATATTACAGTTCCTACCATGTATTTTGAATACACTTACAAATATACCATAAAAGAATACACACATTGAATCTACAACTTATAATACACATATTCAATATAAAAGATACCAATTTGTAAAATCTAAAACTTAACATACTTAAATGTGCAACTTTACATAACATACTTGAATCTACTTAAATCTGCATCTAATCATTCACAAATGATTAGTGCTAAACTACACCTTAAAATATATATAAGATATAATAAAATATAAAATATATATAGTAAGTATAGTCTAAAAACACAATCAATAAAACCGAGAAGTAGTATAGAGAGAAGTAGATAAATGTTCCGGTCCGTTTTAATTCCTCAACTCGGCTTGGGACTAGAAATCGATTCCAGTCGGAAGGATTGGAGTTTGAATGAAGAATGATTGAGAGTGGGAAAGCTAAGTTAAACCAATAACAAACAAAAAACGATGAAGAAAAACCGAAAAATCATGAAATGAAGCAAAACGAGAGCACGAATCCCGAACAAGGGGGCCCAAAACCTAAAATCTCAAAAGTAACCCTACATAGAAATTTTTACTGTCGAAACTACGCTAGGGACAAATAATAAGAATGAAAAAGACAGACTGAAAAACGAGGGCTTTGACCCAAAAAACGAGTCAAGACAAAAGCCGTACCCGAGCCCCGTTCGTTAAAAATCAAAAATTCAAAAACAATGACCCTAACGAAAATTTTTGCTTTTTTCCTACGAAATATATGACTAAAGAAAATTTTCTAAAAAAGAAAAATATTTTTTTGATAATTTTTATATTTTTTATGAATTTTTAAAACTTATAACGAAATTAAATTATAAAAAATACTAAACTATTTTTAAAAATTCTGAAAATTTTACCTAAAATACTAGACCTAAAATCCTACCTAAGAAAAATAAGAACCCCAAAATTCGGCTTATAAATAAGCCGAAAATAAGCTCAAACGAGCTTATAGCTTAAAGGGTTAAAACACCCTTAAATAACTAAGTGCCCAAGAGTCTTTCAGAAAAGACCCAAGGGCACAGCGGTAAGGGAGTGTTATAAAAAGGGGTGTATTGAGGGTAGAGGCCCGGGTTCGAGTCTTGCTCACCCGGGTTTCCCCTTATCTCCCTTTTTTTTTACAAAAACTTTTCAAACAAACTTGTTAAGCTCCTTGAGCTTAACAATTTTCATAACTACGACTTTTTGAAAATGCTTATAAATAAGCTGAAAAAGGGCTTTTAAAAACAGACAGTAAGCTTAACTAAGCTTAAGGCTTAAATAGCTTTTCCTTTTTGACTCTTTGGACTAATAAGCTGAAATTTGAACAAATAAGCTAAAAGGAATTGTCTATCCTAATCCTAAATAAGCACTAATGAGTTAAAATCTACAACTAAATAAGCTGAAAAGGGCTTAAACTAGACAGAAAGACTAAATAAGCTTAAAACTTAAATGGCTTATGCTATGGACTTTTAGGAACAAATAAGCAATGAAAGTAAGAAACTAAGCAAACCAACTTATCATACCAACATTATGAACTACTAAGAATAAAGAGGCAAATGAAAATAGCCCAATAAGCCAGAAGTATGCTTAAACACTCAGCAGTACTAACTTTGGAGTTAGTACTGCTAGGGTAAATTTAAGGCAAAATGTGGCTTAAATAAGCAATGGGAAAGGCACAAATAAGCTAGATAGGCAACAAATCACTTAATAATCAACTAAGAACTCAAAGACATTAATTAAAAATTGGCTTTTTAGAAAAGCCAAAAGCTAGGGCTAAGGCCCCCTATTAAGCTAGAACAAGTGGCTTGAAGTTGAGCCCCTAGCACCAGGGCAACTAAACTAAAAAGAAAGGGCTTAATTTGACAGCTTGAAATAAGCTAAATGAGCTAAAAAAAGGGCTTATATGACAGCTTAAAAATAAGCTGTCAAATAAGTTTAAAATCAAAAACAAAGTTAAAACAGATTTAGCATAGCTTGAGGTGAGCTTATGCTCAAATTTTAAGCTTCTAAAAACAATTTAAAGTTGCTGATTTTTGCAAAAAGAAATAAGCAATTTGGTTTTTGAAAAACTTAAAAAAGATGTTGACAGAATGTGTACAAAACACAAGGAACCCTTAAGGCTTGGGCTAGTTGGTTTTGCATACACAAATGTCACCAAAGTAGCACTACAACTTAAGTTTACAAGAACTTAAGCAAATAAGCACTTTGGCCTTTTCTTCAAACTAGCAGACTTAAGAGATAATTGAGAAAACTTTGAAAATCAACTTTTAAACTTGTGAACTTTTGAAAACAGGCTCAAAAGAGCTTAATTACTTAAGCCAAAGTTTGTCAAGTGACACCAACCCATAACCTTCCATTTTTGACCCATTTTGGGCTTATCCCAAACACCCCTTAATATTCTAAAAAACGATTTTAACCTTTATAAAAACTGAATTAAACACTAAATTTTTAAAGACTACTACTGAACATGCAAGGTTAAGTAATAAAAAGTGAAAAGCAAGAACAAATAAGCACTTTAAAAAGCTAATAAGCTAATGACAGATATAAGCTATATTAGACAGTTTTTTGGCAAATGAAAAGTAAATGCAATAAGAGCAACTAAAAGGCATTTTTAAGCATCATTAAACACAAATAAGCATAATAAGACATTAATAAGCTAAAAATAAGCAATGCTACAGTAATTTTAAGCAAAAATTTAAAGAGAAGGCATACCTTGATCCTTGCTCAAAACAGGATTTTGAATACCTAAATAAGCTCTAAAACCTACCCAAGCTTATAAATAAGCTAGACTAAGCATACCAATGAGCCTTCCAAGTTTGCTCATTCATCCATGGCTTGATCAAACAGTAACCCGTTTTTTTTTCTTTTGAATTTTTCTTAAATTTTTGATTAAAGGTTTTAAAAACAGTTTATAAGAAGGCTTGTATTAATAGCTTATATGACTTAAAATATCTTAAGGATTTTGAACAAACAGTAGAACATGAAACTCACTTTTCATTAATCTTAAAAGAGAAAAGTACATAAAAGACTTAAAAACTGAACTCAAAGAAAATTACACACTAAAAAAAACACACTATGAAAAACTAAAAACTAACTAACTGCCACAATGGCTTATAACAGCTTATATAGCAAAATAATCTAGGGTTTGGTCTTCTCTTGTCTTCTTCCTTGGTGTGTTTCTTTGTAGACACAAAACAGCATATGTGCTTGTTGTGAGTGTGTAGAAAACACAAAACAATCCTGGCCCTTGGTTTGCCTTTGTGCCCAAGTCGTATGATCTCAACCTTTCTTTTTCACAGCCAATGGGTGAAGGGAGGATTGCCAAGGTGGCTTGTGGCCATGTGGGTGTGGGGTAAGATGGGTGTAATGGGTTTTGGTGTTTAGTTGCAGGTGAGGACAAGGGAGAAGATAAAAAGTGCCAAAATGGCTATGGCGGAAAATTGATGAGGGAGATGTACAGTGTTTCAAATCCAGGGGTGAAGTTTGGGAGATTGTCAAGTATGGTCCCTCATGGTTATAATATTTGTGAGGTTGGCGGGAAAAAATTGTAGGAGATGTACAGTAGTTTAAATCCAGGGGTGAAGTTTGTGAGTTTGACACAAATAGCCCCTCAAGTATATTCTTGTCCTTGCAATTTCAGTCCTTGGTTTATGATAGTTTGGGGATTTGACAGAAAATACCCCCGTGGTTATATAAGTTATTACACCACAAGTCCTTGTGGTGTATAACTTTCTAGGGATGGCAGAAATGACCCTTGTGGTTAATACTTTAGGAAGTTGGCAGTAAAAGCCCTTGCAAGTATTTTTCCTCTTTTCCTTTATAAAATAAGTTTAGGGACTTGGCAATTTTGGTCCCTAAACTTATTTTCCTTTACTTTTTGACTTTGGATTTGTCTGGGTTGACTTGGGTTGACTTTTCCAGACTTGGGCTTTGACTTGACTTTGTCTTTTCCACGCTTTTCCATTCCGTGTCCGGCTTTGTTGTTTTTGGCTTCGTTATTCGTCCTTTTCTTAGATATCCGTTCCTGCACAATACCATTAGCAAAACAAGCATATTTTTGGCATTTTAAGTCCGTTTTTGGTTATTTTAACTTGTTTTTAAAGGTAAAAGGTGTGTGTAATTAAACACATACCAAAAATACAAAAATATAAAATTCATAAAATCTTTAAAACCAAAGAAAAAATTAAAAAATAAGAAAAATATAAAAAGAGGTAATAATGGCATGTCTTCTAAAAATTGATAACATTTACGGTCTTAGAAATGTCATTTAATAATGAAAAAGTAGCTTAAGTGTTCATCCGAGGAAGTTAAAAGACTCATAAGTTTTTGAAAAATCCCCTGTCTTTTAATCTTACCAAGTTTTATAATATATACACCTATTCCTACCACATCTTTTTTTGTATTTTTCATTTTTCATAATCAACCCTAACTAGAACTTTGACTTTTCGTTATATAATAACTTAAGGGTCATAGAAACAAGATGCATTCGAACCCGAGAATTCCCCAAAAATGATAAATTCGTTGTTCCCGCAGACTTTTCACTTATTCCCAACCAAAGCTTATAAAACGAAATCACCGTTAATTAGAAGCTAAGATTCTAACAACTAGTCATATTTGCAATTGTAAACTTTGTTTCACTCCCGTTAATTTATATCTTAAGGTGTATGTGCTATTTTGAATTTCAACCATGGATCAACGTTTTGCAACATTCTATGTTTCACGTTCCACCCGAGAATAATGAGTTTGAAGGCGAGATCATCCCATGTAGCGACTTTCGTCTCGGAACCATCCCAACTTTGGCGGTTAAGTGACCGAGCATTTGACACCCCCACCAGAGACTAGTATCGGGACTCACGGACCTTAGGTTCAAAGACTCTTAGGTTTCTTGTATACACACAGCTTATTTAAAATTGAATAGCCAAAGTTCAAAAGCATATTTGAATTTAACAAAAAGAGACTTTCATTCATACTTTAGTATTAACCATTATTGCAATTTTGTAAACCCTCCCCCCCCGACCTTTTAGAAAGGCTGAAAACATCGGTTGTGAGCCGGCAAGATACAACAAAACTTTTATCAGTCTCGGATTATTATTCTTACTATGGGCTTTCTTTAGAAGGCTGTAACATCGGTTGTGAGCCGGCAAGATACAGCAAACTTTTATCAACCCACAGTTTATATTTATTATATTTTTGCATTTTTCATCATTTTTTTTTTAATTTTTTTTTATTTTTTTATTGGGAAAACGTCTTTTTGAAAAATTCAAGTATAAATTTGAACTAAGTCTAAAGTTTTTTGCTATATACTACATAAAAATTATTGAATTTAAGTTTAATTTTCCAAAAGTTGCACGTATATTTAATCAGGTTAGAATCCCTTATGGGAAGAAAAAGCAACAAATTTACACACATGACTCTTAAGATTTCCAAATAAACCTTGTTTAACATCCAACCTCATACCTAACACTATCATTCTTTCAGTCTTCGCGAATATTCCGAACGCTTATCTAAAAGTTAAGGAACAACTAGAGCCAACAACGCTCGAATCGAGTCAAATTTTACTCTTATTCTACCCATAAGAAAGTCAATAATTTGACAACACACTTAATTTTATTTTTGAAAATTTTTAAATTTATTCATTTTTTTTGGAAATTTTGGTGTAAAAAAGGGATAACAAGAGAAAACGGTTGCAGCATAATCAAATCGAAGATCACGCAAGACACCCCCCCCATACTAGAATGAAACAGTGTCCCTCAATGTTTTAGAAGGTTTCTACGAAATCCTAAGCCGTTTATGAATTAATTTAAAAGATAAACGTTATCAAAGATAAGATTAAGGATATCGGGATCCCCAAATGAAAAGCTGAGGATTGTGAAGCTCTTGCTGTCGAAGGACAAATATTGCGCCATGAGATCATTCACAAATCCGGGACATCCTGGACAATACACACAAAACACAAAAACATAAGAAAAGGAAAAGGCAAGCCTCCTCACAACAACTAAACACTTATTCATTACGAAGCACTAGAGCATACTACACTAACATATAACCTAGGATAAGCATGGGGTGCCTTGCCCACTAAGTGCTTGTTTAGGTCACTAACATGACCCAATTCCCTGAATAAGTTTAACCTAGAGGAAGGTTTGGAGAGTCAGGGATATCCATCAGCAGGATATCACCTCCAAAGTAGTGCTTGAGACGATGACCATTTACTTTGAAGTTTGGCCCGGAGTTTGGGATAACTCAACGGTGCCATAACGGGAAAACATGAACAATGTAAAATGGTCCTGACCAAACGAGACTTCAACTTTCTGGAGGAAAATTTTTAATCTTGATTACAACTGATGACTTGATCACCGACGTTGAAAACGCGGTTTTTGGATCTTTGCGTCAGAATCCCGCCTCTTAGTTTTCTCTTGTAAATCAAAGAATTTTCATAGGCATGATCACGCAGTTTACTTAAATCATGAGTTGAACTTTGCGTTGATCACCCCGTTTGAGATCAAAAGTTTTGGGCATGTTTAAGGCCCATAACTTTTGTGCTCCAACTCAATCGGTAGATGACATTGCCTCCATATTCCACGCTTATACGGAGTGCACCCGAATGGTGTTTTGTACGCTGTACAGAAGGCCCAGAGAGCTTCATCTAGTTTGTCCGACCAAGAGGCACGATTTTCGCCTACTGTCCTTTCAAGAATTCTTTTTAAAACGGAAACACGTTTGATACTTCAACCTGCCCACGTTGATGGGGGTGATTACGCGTGGTGAGGACTATGAGGACTCCATATTTAAGCATGACCTTTGCAAACTAGTCATTGCAAAAATGTGTTCCACGATCACTGATGATGGCACGGGGAGCACCAAATCTGGCAAAGAGAGATTTAAGAATTTTGCAAACTACTCGGGCGTCATTGGATGGGGAGAGCGCCATTTTGCTTTTAACCCAGTTTGGACAGGTAATCGACAGCCACAAGTAATGTATTTGTTGCCTCTAGAAGATGGGAACGTCCCCATGAAATCGATGGCCCCAACGCAAAGATTTTCACAAACTTGATGGAATTTTGAGGCATCACATCCCTTTGTGAAATTTTTTTCCTTGTCTTGGCACGAGTCACAGGTATTTTAACCAACTCGTGTGCATCTTTGTATATTGAAGGGAGTTGGTTGTTGGGAAGGGAAGAAGGCGGAATGAGGGTACGTGAGGACCAAAAGAATCTGGCATCAAAGACCTTTTTGCATGCGAGATTTGCACCGTTTGTCCCCACACTGTGGGCCATAGTGGCAAGCTCGAGAAAGTCAAGAGCTTCTTTATCGTGGAGCACGATACACCGCCAGACTCATTTTTATCTCGTGCTGTTGATCTATGAAGTAACATTCCCCAACCCATATTCCGCTGCGACCCATTTTGGGGGTGTTACAGGTCATCCCAGAAGTAGTGTTTGACATCTTTAAAAAACTTGTTTTTCTGTTGGGATGACATTCCCTTGACAATGAAATTCCCCGCATAGTAGTTTGCGAAATTTCAAGAGGGAATGTTTCAGTGATTTCCTTGTTCTCAAGTTTATCTTGATAAGGGTTCTCAAGTCTGGAAAGATGATCGGCGGCCAGATTCTCTGCTCCTTTTTTGTCTCGGATGACAACATCGAATTCTTGGAGCAAAATGATCCACCGCATCAGTCTTGGCTTAGCATCTTTCTTAGCGAAGATATACTTTATAGCAGAATGGTCGGTATATACTATGCTCTAAGACAAAACAAGATATGACTGAAATTTCTCAAAAGCATACACTACGGCAAACAATTCTTTTTCGGTCGTAGTGTAGTATGCTTGAGCTTCAGTCATGGTTTTGCTGGCATAGTGTATTGGTTGGAAATGCTTGTTTTTTCGTTGCCCTAGGACTGCCCCAATTGCAAAATCACTTGCATCACACATTAGTTTGAAGGGCAAGTCCCAGTCGGGAGCAATCAAAATTGGAGCCTCAGTCAATTTTCTTTTAAGTGTATTAAAGGATTCGTGATCCGTTCAAACTATACCTTAAAATATATATAATATAATGAAATATAAAATATATAGTAAGAATAGTCTAAAAGCA
>BQNB010035612.1:32270-50734 GCA_026074375.1 Tanacetum coccineum
GATTAATAATGGTTAATACAGTTTTCTTATATTTGGCTAGACCGCTCTTTTATCTTCTGTTAATTTGCTTGCGTGTGTTTTAGTGTCTTAAGTAGATTTAGGATTAACATAGGTTTACCATAGGTTTAACATAGAATAAAATTAACTTAGTTTAGATAACCAAAATATTAATAAATTAAAAGATTGTTTCTCGCTCTTAGTGATCGACACCCTACTTACCACGAAACTACCACCGATCGGGTATACTGCCCGTTAAAGTGTTGTTTTTGGTTAAGTCGGTAAAATATAAATTTAAAACTTGAAATCATAAAATCACACACCTTACTACAACACAATCAAGTTTTTGGCGCCGTTGCCGGGGAGTGAAAATTTAGTCTTGATTTTTATTTGATATTTTGGTTTTTAACATTAGATTAGATCTAACCCTTACGATTAATGTATAATTTTGTATATTATGTATATTTGTCTTTAATTGTTTGCTTGTATTGTTTATTAGTTTAGTTGTTTATGTGTTTAATTGTTCTCTAATACACTGTTATGGTCGATAACCTGATACGGCGTATCCATTTCCATTAAATACGACGTATCCAACTTTCTGTCCAATACAGCATATCCGTTCTGTTCAGTAATACGGCGTATTCAACTATTTGTATACGGCGTATTGACTTAAGTTTTTAAATATATTTGCAAGTCTATTTCCCTATAATAGCTTTACTTTAAATCATGTCTTATTTTTTAGGAGTAGCATCTAGACTTCTTCCATATCACTTTACTTATCCGGAAAGAAGGTTAACAATGGAAGAAATGTTATACAAATTCATTGACGAAGGAAAACGAGAACATGAAGAGATGAGAACATTAATCTGTGAATTCCGAACAACCAACCAGATCATATTCAAAGAAAGGAACAATGCTCAGGTTCGATGTACAAGAGTTGTTAAAGGTGATCAATAATACTCCGATGACAAATTGCGAAATTAAAGGAGTAACTACTAAAGGTGGAAAAACTACGACTCAAGAAGTTCAAAATAACAATGCCAACTTACATACCGAAGAACCTCTGGTAGTAAATCTCGACAATCCAGTTGAATCAACTGAAGTCCTCACCAATGATCAACCCTAGAAAACCAATGAACCCGTTGTTCAGCCATCAAGTGAGAAACAAACATCACTAGTTCCTTTTCCCCGAAAGATTGAGAAAAGAAAAAGAAGAGGCTCAACAGAAAAAGTTTTTAGAAAACCTAAAGCGACTACACATCAATTTGCTTTTCATCGAAGCCCTAGCTCAAATGCCAAAATACGCCAAATTTCTGAAAGGTTTGCTGATCAATAAAGCCAGACTCGAAGAAGCTTGTACGATTACTATGAATGAAAGGTGCTCAGCCATATTATTAAACAAGCTTCTATCAAAAGAAAAAGACCCAAAGAGTTTTACTATTCCTTGTGACATCGGCCAATTACACATTAATAATGCGTTAGGAGACCTATGAGCTAGTGTAAGTTTGATGCCATATATGATGTACGAGAAATTACGGTTAGGAGAACCGAAGGCTACTAGAATAAGTTTAGAACTTGCGGATAGGTCAATCCAATACCTAAGAGGAATTATTGAAAATGTGCTCATAAAAGTTGATAAATTCGTCCTTCCCATAGATTTCGTTATCTTAGATATGCCCGAAGACTCTAGAGTTCCTATATTTTTAGGAAGACCTTTTTTGGAAACTGCTCGAGCTATGATAGACGTGTTTAATAAAAAGATAATGCTAAGGGTAGGGGATGATGAGGTAATCTTTGACGTAGACCAATCAATTAGAGACCACCCGCTGAAGATGATGAATGCTACGGGGTTGACGACTTTGACGACACGATCAACGCAGAGGCTCAGGAATTACCGGCAAGTGATAAGTCTGATACATTTTTATTAAATGGGCTGGAGAAATCGATTGATCAATCAAACCTAGAAAGTTGTGAACCATTTGAATATAAAGCTGTCGATAATTCTAATTCAGGGGAACCAATACGGCGTATCGACTCTGTCAATACGCCGTATCTAGTTGCACGGGAAACAACAGAACCTAATAAAGTTAAAAGTGAACACCTTTATTCAGCTAGTGCTAACGAGATCGATGAAAAGAAACATTAGCTAAAAAATTTGCCTCACGATTTAGAATACGCATACCTGCATGGAGACAAATCCTTTCCCATAATTATCTCATTTGAATTGTCAGAAAAAGAGAAAATGTTACTTTTGCAGGTATTGGAAAAACGTAAGGGAGCATTTGCTTGGAAAATGTCAGACATCAAGGGAATCAGTCTGTCATACTGCACACACAAGATTCTAATGGAAGATGACTACTGTAACACCCCCATTTTTACAGATAGCAGCGGAAGCTAATCTGGGGTATTACTTCAAAGGTACAACAGTCATAATCATAGAAAACGAATCAAAAAGAGTCGTTTTTGAAAATAAGTTATCATTCATTATTTCTTCAGAGTTTTTACAAATGAGAGGTTCCCAAAATCTATACAATAAAGTTTGAATGATAACGGTTTTTCCATCTTCATGTCCTCGCCACTCCGTGCCATTAGTTACCTGAGATAAAACATGCTAAAAAGTTAACACAAAGGTTGAGTGAAATCCATAGGTTTAAGTAATATAATTTGAATGCAAATGCGATATTTGGGTTACGTTGATATACACCTAGTATTGAAAACATAATTTATTATTGCCATTAGCTCATGAATCCGAAGCCTTAGGGTATGGTGATACGTTATAGCCCCTGCGGGTACCTTTGCCAAAATACCCGCGTGATTTCTAATGATGTGCAATTGGTTACACGTAACTGGGTACACCAACGGGGAGTCCAGCCCAAATAGATCTATTCACATCATTCGCGCTTACTACGGAGAGTAATTAACGGTTCATGATTATGGGGACTTAAAGGCAAAGCAGTTACTTAGGCAATAGTAAATTGAAATAGCATACAGAAATAATTGCATTCATGTTTATAGCATGTATCCCCCTCGCGGGTTTATAAAAAGATTGAAATGCGAGGCTATGAACTCACCTGAACAGTTATAGGGAAATTGATAGCAATGTATATGAAATGAATAGTAACGGCTTCGTCACGGGCAACCTGGGGTAATATATGTCAAGTCTTAGTTTGATTGAATATGTAAGATTTTACATTGATGTCGGTTTTGATATTAAAATTATCATAACACCGTTCGGGCCATCATAATTCAGAAGTCATTCAGTAAACGTTTGAGGAGCTAGGGCACTTTAAATCGTAAACCCAACAACTCAGTCAGAACGTAATACCAAGATGAAACTCCTTAATATGAAGCTCCCTAGTATTGTGGTATGATATGAATCCGGGACATGATTTTTGAAAGCACATCGATGATGAATGATATAATAGTTATAACATAAGCAGTTTTAAGCATTTTATTCAATATCTGGAAATGTTAAGCACGTCAAGCGTTAATTAAAGTTATGTCTGTTTTTGTAACACATCGAGAGTGTCATGTTTTTATCAAAATTCATCAACCTTCAATTCATTTACTGGACCAAATCGATATCCAGTTGTCACAAGTTTGATTCATATAGAATCTCGCAAGTCACCTACCAAGAGCTTGTTTGATGCTGGCTCAAGCAGGATTTCCATCTTCATTGTGAATACTTAATAAAATGACACTTTTAGTCCTTTTAGTTATATGTTTCTGAAAATTACGATATATACCCCTTGCATGGATTATAATTACAAAACATGTCCAAATTGCCATGCAAGCTTATTTTAACATTTCAATAGACATTTATAAGTTATAATAAACTAAAATATGAAGATTTAACACAACATAAGTTTAATTTAACGATTCGTTAAGTTAAAAGGTAAAACGGGTCAAATTAAGGGGTTTCAAATGAAAACGCGCGGGTTTTAAGGTCAAATTCTCTTATGACTTAATCAAAGTACTTATTTTAACATTATTAAGCTTATTAGGATAGTTATAAAAACAAAAGTTTACAAGTTTAACTCATAGTTTAAGTAATAACATGAAATTGGGTTTCGGTGTACGGTTGTGGTATCAAAAGCATAACACTTAGTTTTTGAGTTCAAAAGCTTTATATTATGATTTTAGCAAGATCATAATGAAACAATATGTATGTTACATAGAGGCAGAATTATAAGCTTAGAGAACTCTGTTTGGACTTATACTTGGAAAACGGGTCAGAATCGGGATCTTTCGGCTTCGGTACGGCTAGAATACGACTTTCCGTGGGCTTCGTTTCTCGTTTCTTTCTTCCTTTCTGTCTTGAACTTATTAATATCACTTAGATCTAATAGAGCAAGATTATTTCTTCTATGAATGGTTATGGAGGAGGAAGTGGGGGAATGAAGAAATGAAACATCACTATTCCCCGTATTAACATGTTTTCAAGCTTAGATGAGTAAGCAAGGCTTCATTTCTGATCTAGACACATGTACAAGCTAGTATGGATGTGTTAGAGGCTATAAAATGAGAGTTGAGAGGTCTAGATCAGAGCTTGAATAAGGTGGAACAGTGTGGAAACCATCTTTGCTGCCGTGGCTAAAGAGAAGCAAAAAGAAGGCCATGACTTCTCAATTTGACCAAAATAATGGTCTAAAGTAGGTGTCAATAATCTGCTTGAGAGTTTTCCTAGAAGAGTCTTGGTGGTCATATTTTGCACATGGTAGCACTTTAGAGGGCTTAAATGATGATAGAAGCAAACCGGGTCTATTTTTGTTCAAGCGGGTTCTAAAGGTTTAAACAAGGTACAATGTGTTAAAAATGTGATTAAAGAATGATTGAAAAGTGTTAAGGTCTGGATTAAAGATAATTATCAAAGATTAACAATTCGTTTGGGTTAAATGATTAGAATTGAAGAAATAAGAGTATGGGTTCAACTAGGGCTCGTTTAGGGTTTTCTTGACTTTCTTGGCTTATATTTTGCATACTCTTGATTAGGAATGATGGAATAATAAATCAAGGGTCTTATATAAATAATATTAAATAATTTTGGTCATATGGTTTTAAGTTTATAATGGGGTTGAAATTGAGAAAACGGGTCAAAATCACAATTAGGGCATAATTAGGGTTTTCTGGATTCGTTAAGGTTTTCTAAGCTTTGATTTCTTGCACATTGCCAAGTAAATGATAGATGATGATTTGTAAACTTATTTTATGAGTTTACAATGGCCCTTGGTTGGTTATTTGGGATTATAATGGTTTAAAACAAGTAAACGGGTTAAATGAACCAATTAGGTACATTTAGGGTTTCTAGGATATGTTTACGTACAAGTGAAGTAAAATATGAGTAATGATGAAAAATGATTGAATAGATTGATATGATTGTAAAATAAGTTATTACAACTTATTTGAGTGTTTCTTTAGGTTTACAATGGATAAAAGCCAAGAAATAGGTCATGGTTTAGAAACTAGCTCGGTTTAGGGTTTAGGGTTTTGAATTAGGGTTTTGAGTGCATAAAGATGTATGAAAGTTTATGAATAGAATATTTAGGGTTTATACATTGTATAATGAGTGTATTAGCTTGTACACAAGTGGTGGTGAAGAAATTAGAATGAAAATGGAGGTAAAATGGCTATTTTAGAGATCATAGCTTAAATACATGTATAATTGAGTTTTTAGAGATTGACATTGAATTTAAAGAGATTATATATTTCAAGATGAAGATGATTAAATTACATGTACATATTCTTTAGTATAGTAGCTTTCATTCACATTTAGGGGTTAAACTTCCATGAGATTAGGTTTTAGGCATTCTTCCGGATAATGGTTTAAAGCCCATTTTGATATGATGTTGCAAATGGTACCTTTTAGGAATAATGTACCTTGTAATAATGATATTATGATATTGACTTGATATGTTATGATGTTTGCTTGATATATATGAAGATAGGATTGCCATACGTAGGTTGTCTGAGTCCGTTAACTTGAGTTATGCAGGTTATATTGCATATTGAGATATTGGCAAAGTAATGTAATGTAATAAAGCAAAAAATTTCCCTGAAAAAGGTGAGTTCATATATAACTGATAGATTGTACATCATCTATCTTAATAGATGGATATTTACATTTATGAAAATTGCGGGTTGTTATAGCATCTGAATAGTACGCTCACTCTGACCGTCGGTCTTAGGGTGGTAAGCCGTACTCATGTGTAGTTTTGTACCTAATGCCTTCTAAAGAGCTTGCCATAAGTGTGACGCGAATCAACCATCACGGTCTAAAATGATTGACACCGGCACACCATGTCTTGCTACAATCTCATTGATATAAATCCTCGACAGCTTATCCTTTTTGTAATCTTCACGAATAGGTAAGAAGTGAGCCGACTTGGTCAATCTATCCATAATGTCCCATATCGCATCATACCCACTGCTGCTTCTAGGAAACTTTATGACCAATTCCATTGTTATCTTCTCCCATTTACACTCAGGAATTTCCCGTTGTTGAAGTAATCATGAGGGTTTCTGGTGTTCGGCTTTAATCTTAGGGCACGTAAGACACCTGCTAACGTACTCAGCAATGTCTCTCTTCATACCAGGCCACCAATACAAGTCTCTCAGGTCATAATACATCTTATCCGCACCCGGATGTACTGAATATCTAGAAGTATGAGCTTCATCCATGATTAGTTTCCTTACACCACCAACTGATGGAATCCAGATACGACCGAAGAAGTAAATTCCACCATCATCTTGTCACTCGAAGTGTGTTTCTAATCCTCTTAGTCATTCAGCCGAAGCTTTGAGATCCTTAGAAGCTTCGCCATGTGCTTCTAAAATCTTAGTCGTAAGTCCAAAATGAATAGTAATACTCATAGCACATACTCGTCTTGGCTTGAGCCTTTCTTTTCTACTCAAGGCATCTGCCATCACATTCGCCTTGCCCAGGTGGTATTTGATCTCACATTCGTAGTCACTGAGCAGCTCGATCCACCGCCTTTGGCGCATATTCAACTCTTCCTGGTCAAAGATGTACTGGAGACTCTTGTGGTCAGTGTAGATAATGATTTTCGTCCCAAAAAGATAATGTCTCCAGATTTTAAGGGCGAACACCACCGCATCTAACTCCAAGTCATGGGTGGTATAATTTTTCTCATAGCTAATTCAACTGTTCTTGACGCATACGCTATCACTTTGGCCCCGCTGCATCATTACGCAAACGCGCAAAACCCTTGGTTTCGATGCATCACAATATACCACAAAGTCGTCTGGTCCATCAGGGAGTGCTAACACTGGAGCATTGTATAGCTTCCCCTTCAGAATGCGGAAAGCTTCCTCTTGCTTATCGCCCTACACATATGTCTTATTCTTTTGAGTCAACGGGGTAAGGGGCTTGGCAATCTTAGAGAAATTCTCAATAAACCTTCGGTAATAACCTGCCAGTCCTAGAAATGAACGGATTTCAGTTGACGATTCATGGGTCTTCCAATTCTTGACTGACTCAACCTTGCTAGGATCCATGTGGATAAACGTCAAAACGGTTGACCAACATTCCTAGGAACTGGACTCTTGTAACCAAAATTCATCATTACTTTGAAAAATTTGGCGTATAACTCTCTTCCTTGAGTAAGTCCTAAAATCGGCTTCCAGGTGACTTCATGCTCCTTCATCTGATTTGAGTAATTAAGATTTCCGTCAATTGAACACAATTACAAATTTGTCCAAGTACGGTTTGCAGACGCGATTCATTAAGTCCATAAATATTGCTGGTGCGTTTGTCAGCCCAAATGGCATAACTGTGAACTCAAATCCCATAGTCGTGTTCTAAACGCGGTCTTTCGGTATAATCTTCTTCTTGAACCTTAATGATGATATCCTAAACGAAATCTAGTCATGGAGAAATAGCACCACCTTATAATTGATCACACAAGTCTATCATTCTGGGGAGAAGTAAAGCGGTACTTTATAGAACTTATATTATATCTCCCCCTTAAGGGGGGGGGGGGGGGGGGGTATGTCAAAATACACCATTTCTCATCGCACCATCTTTCTTCTTGACAAAAAGCACGGGTGCTCCCCACAAAGATTGACTGGGTCGAATGAAGCCCTTCTCTTGAAGCTCCTTTAGGTGGTTCGACAACTCTAGCATCTCTGACGGAGCTAATCGGTATGGCGATTTAACAATTGGCGACGCGCCTGGAATTAGATCGATGCGGAATTCTATCTCACGCACAAGAGGTAAATATGACAGATCATCTGGAAATACCTCAGGGAAGTCTCGAACAACCCGAATGTCATCAAGCTTCTTTTCATCAGCCTTGATACACGCAAGTGATCCAGGATCCTTTTCTGGCCTTTCGCCTTGGACTTCAAGAATCTCGCCGTTCGGAAGAGGAATACGGACAATCTTTTCATAACAATCTATGACAGCTCGGTGTTATGACAACCAATCCATGCCAACAATGACGTCGAAACTTCCTAGTCGGGTCGGGAGTAGGTCAATTTTAAACACGTGATTAAGCAAGACTAAGGTGCAACTACGTAGAACATTGTTGGTACTAACCACCTTTCCATCTGCTAACTCTACTTCATAACTAGTATTTAAAGCGGTTGGGGCAATATCAATAAAAGGTGTAAACGCAAAAGATACAAAGCTCTTCTCAGCACCAGAATCAAAGAGGATACAAGCGTAATGATCATTAAGAAGAAACGTACCCGCGACCACATTCGGATTCTGCTGCGGATTTTCAACCACCACGTAAGCTCTTACACGAGCTCCCTCATTCTGTTGGTTTTTTCCCTTTGGACACTTGTCCTTGTAATGTCCTTTTTCACCGCATCCATAACAAGTCACATCCTGAAGGGGGTAACTCCTGCACCAGGAACCCTAACCCTGCAATCTTTCTCCTGATGACCAGTTCTTTGGCACTTCTGACACTTTGGAGGGCATTGCCCATTATGGTGAGAGTTGCAACGGTTGCACCTTGGTAGATTCCCAGCATAACCCCTACCCTCAGCTGGGGCTGCAGCATAGGCCCTGGCAGTTTCCTGCCTCCTGTTGGTGATAGTTGTTTCGGTTGCGGTTGTTGTTGTTGGGGTTATTGTTGTTGGTGTTTCTTTGGTGGTCCTCCCATTTCCTTTTATTGCTTTTACCAATTCTAGTAGCCCTACCCTGAACTACTTGCTCAACCAGTTCACGGGCCATGTTGATGGCATCATGCAAAGTTGCAGGCTTTAAAGAAGTGATATTTCCTTTGATTCTTTCAAGAAACCCACGAATCGTAAACTAGTTTCAATCTTTCATTCTTTTCAGTGGGAACAATTCAGTCACACATCAAAAACCATTTACGATGGAAGCGATTGCTGTAAGCCTCAATAGTCTCCTTTCAGAGTCAGAGTCTAAAGTTCTTGTTCCATCTTTTAGATTTTGGTTGCTGGGCAGTATTCCGTAGTCATCATCGTCTTGAATTCAGTCTAGGGAATACGGTTAGCATTGACGAGTCATAGGGTGTGCACATTCCCATTCCACCAAGTTAACGCACGAACTCTCTAAAGTACTGAAGCAGCAAAACATAACTTTATCTTCTTTGGCACAATCATCTTGCAATTTCAAACACTTGCCATCCACCTTTTTCTATCCAACGCCTTAAACCAATCAACACCCTCCGTTCCATTAAAAAAAGAGGTTGTAGCTTTCTAATTCATAAAAGTCTTGTGCGAGACAACCCTGCACATTCACATTTATGTTCCTTCAGCATTCCCATGTTTCCTCCTGAACCATTCCCGGCACTATCTACATTATCCCTAACTATTTCGTATTCCATCATAGCCTTAGCCTCACTTTTCCACTAATACTCTTAACATATTTCTTCTTTAATCTTCTGGCGGCATGATTTTGTTTTACAATTACAAAGTACAAACTCCGGTAAGAATTTGTAAGAGTACTTCAAGTCGAGGTATATGATACTAACAGAGAAAATAAGAATATTATACTAATCATGAATTTATCATCAATACAGTATGCAATTTTATAATGAATCCTCATAGCCACAAGATTAAATTTCACAATGATAATTGATTTAAACAATTATAAAATTAAAATTTATAATTTAAACGGTGATGCTCTTATAAATAAACATCATTAATTAGAATGGTCAATATTTATATAATCGACCGATATGAATGAATAGTAATACGCTAGAAGATAGACGTAAATGATCAAAATTAAACCAAGTATTATATAAACTACATAATACAATAACGACAATCAAAAAAGTAAGTAAGGATCAGGAAATACGCGCGCGGATATCGGATAAGCGACGAAGGATTCTGTATTTTGAAAGAAAAGGAAAATATTTAAAATTTTTTGTTATAGACTATGTTAGCCCTAAAATATGGTGACTAATCCGGAATTACATTTATCATTTATAGTCGTGTCGGGTTAGTTTAGCTAGTCAAGCCCGGGACTATAAATACCCCCTCTATGCTTTCATGGAGGGGTAGAAGTTTACATTTGTAAAGTGTGAGTGTGTATGTCTTCCTTCTTTTCTCTCAACCACACACACAACTTCTCATATCTTTTCTCTCTAATAATATGGCTCAATTTCTCTTTCACTTTACCATACCTCCGGATCTTTTGTTATAAGGGTGAATCTAATGTTAACAATTGGCACCAGAGCATAGGGGGAATCTGTGTTGTTAATCTACTGATTTCGTTGTTCATAAGCTCAAATTTTCGTGGCTTATTTTGTGGAAAAAGCCCACGGATCAAAAAAAAATTTGGGCTTATTTGGTTGTTAATCTTGTTCTTTCCTTGATATACATGTTAAACAGGTTAGATTGTTACCATTCAAAGTGATTCATAAGCATCTAGTTCGAATTTTAAGCTTAAAAAGGGTTGACTTTTTTATGTGTTCTAAGTGGTGGCTTGGCTCGAATTTGATGATTCACGAATATATGGTTGTTATTTCGTGTTTTATTCTCTTCTAATCACTTAGTATTGAGCCCCTATAGCTTATTTGAGAAGTGAAATAGCTTATTTGGCTGATTTTGCTTATTTTGTTCTTGATGTTCTTCGTGGAGGTTTGAATAAAAAATCATTTTCTTGGTGGCGGTTTGGCAAAAAGAGGGGACAAGATCCGTGTTTTAAGGAAAAAGTAGCTGGCGGTTTGACCAGGTCAAAGGCGGTTTGATTATAATAATCAATTTTATTAGCCGGCGGTTTGCCAAAGGTCACGGCGGTTTGCTTATATATGACGGTGGTATGACAGGTTAGACGGCGAGTTGATTAAAAAATAATTAAATTTTAGCCGGCGGTTTGCCATTATACACGGCGGGTTGATCTTAGGTGTGGTGGTTTGATTATTTTATTAGACGGTGGTTTGCCAAAAACTGGCGGCGGTTTGCTTTAAACTTTGGCGGCGGTTTGAGATCAAACTTTGGCAGCGGTTTGGCTTACTATTGGAGGCGGTTTGCTTAACTTTTCACATTAACAAATCTCATTTCCATGGACTTTTAACGACACAAGTTAAACCTTAACAAACCATTAACCTAAACCATACACAAGGACTTATAAAACACCACAATCAACCATAACAACACACTACACAAACAACAACACTTAATCCCAAAACGATCCTGAAAAGATTCACTTAAACGACAAAACGGCTAGAGATTCATATTCTATGACAGTGATTAAGAAGTTTGATTTGAGTACCTTATTTGCGATTAAAGTTGAATTTCACAAAGGCGTCTACTTATTTCATCATCGCGACTTTCTTCTATTTTCTATCGATTGATGACTTGCTTGAACGTATACAGTTATGATTAAGACTTGAATTATCTAGTTTCCAGAAGTCAAGGGGTGGTTGGATGAAGACCTGGATAACTATCACTTAAAGGAGTTACATTGTAGTACTCAGTGTCACACGCAGATGTCGATGTGGATAATTTCAAGAGGTGTTGTACTTTCTTATAACTTTTGAAGTTGGTATAAGGTACTAGAGATTTTCTTGCTGCAACCATCTTCAATCAACAGTAGTGCAAGATTAAGTAACAAATTTGGGGGATTTTACTTCAGTTTCAAGTTTGGAATATCGGGTTTACTTCACCAAGTGATCACTACAATAGCCGACAGAATACGAGGTTGGTAAGTTAGCCAGAGAGTATAAAGGTTGAGATGTAATCAGCACTTCTCACGGGTATTTTTGTGCTATTCCAAGACAAAGAAACTTCATAGTCTAAGCAAAATATTCAAAGTTCTTCGATGACATTCATTCACAAGACCTTGATTATACGAAGTATTCTTGATTCTTGCTTCAATTCCCTTACGGTTTGTGAAGTCAAGAGGGTAATGATTCTTTTGTATATCAAGATTTGTGCTTACGACAAGAACTTCTCGAGTATATGGACGTACACGACAATGATGCTTCCGAGAGATCGCAACCATCATGGGGGAAAATATGTACATTTGGGACTTAATTGACTTTGATGTTACCATGTCAACTTCCAGGGGGAAGTAGTGTATACTACTTCACTTAGAATGGTTTGTGAAGTATTCTGCAAACGTGAGAAGAACAGTTGTTGATTTATCGCATGCACCCCCGAACGAATATTCACCAAGCCCTAATGACAAGAAGAAGTGGTTGTTGGTGTGGTTTGACTTCTATCATTCTACAAATTAGGTGCCTGCTATGCACATTGATGACCAGAAGAAGATTGTTTCAAAGCTACATCAATGCTGCAGAAATCTCTTCAAGGATAGGGATGTTAGTTTGGGGGGAAGCTGATTCAGAAACTTTGCCAAAAAGGAGTCTATGAAGAAAGCTTTTCAAGACATGCTGCATGAATTGGGGGGAAGTTAATCCAACTCATGCGTACTACAATGGTTCCTGTACAAGTAAAGACACAAAATATCCAAGTTGGACTACAAGTTTCAAGACAAGGAGTACTCAGAAGACATCTTTAGCTCTGGAAGCGCTTTGGAAGACTTTATTTGTGTTGTATTTGTACCTGATAAGAACATTGTAAGTAATTCTGTATGTCCACATATTGGGGGAAGATTGTTAGCCCTAAAATATGGTGACTAATCCGGAATTACATTTATCATTTATAGTCGTGTCGGGTTAGTTTAGCTAGTCAAGCCCGGGAGTATAAATACCCCCTCCATACTTCCATGGAGGGGTAGAAGTTCACATTTGTAAAGTGTGAGTGTGTGTGTCTTCCTTCTTTTCTCTCAACCACACACACAACTTCTCATATCTTTTCTCTTTTCTCTCTAATAATATGGCTCAATCTCTCTTTCACTTTACCATACCTTCGGATCTTGTGTTATAAGGGTGAATCTAATGTTATCAGACTAGGTTTTGAAAATGACACAGTTCCCTATAACCTTGGCTCTTGATACCAATCTGTGACACCCCCAAAATCAGGTAGCAGCGGAATGGTAACAATGGGGTGCCACATCATAGTAAAACAAACAAGATATAGGAAACGACCTCAAAGAGACGTTTTAAATAAGTACATTCGATGCATTATAAAATATCAGAGTTTTCATAGTAGGTCCTACATACTTAAAAGCGTCATAAACTTCAACATACATTTGTAACACAAAAGTTTCATGATTTCAAAAGATGACATAAGTTTTTAAAAGTTAAAGAGTGCATCGAATTTAAATAAACACGGAATCCATCTTCATGATATCCCCGCAGCTCCCCTTTAGAAATTACACCTTAGGACCTGAAATTAAACATGCTAAAAGTCAACACAATGGTCGAGTGAATTCATTGGTTTATTAGTAAATGAGTGGACCACAAGATTTAAGTAAAGGTATAACATGAAACAAATCAGTAGCCAAAACATTTATATTGCACTAATCTCATGACATCGAAACCTATTAACTTTCAGTGCCCAGACCAAAATAAATAAAGGGTGTCTGCCAAACAGCCTACAAGTTCCTCTAAATGTTAAATGCATCATGGCCAACTTATGACCAGAAATTCCAGGTGGGGATTGTCAGTCCCGATAGATCTATCCACAACACTAGCGCTCACTATATTAGCAATTAACGGTTCATGATTTGGTAGGGACTTAATTGGCAAATGCGGTAACTTAGGCAATAATATTCAGGCAATAATCTGGATAGCATACAATTTAAAACACTTGTGTCCATAGTCAAACAAGCATGTAATTTCACCCCGTAGAGTTTGAAAAACAAGTAGATAGAAATGGGGCTATGAACTCACCTTAAGTGAATGAAAGGATAATGAATATTAAATAAGTGAAAACGTCATGGACAAGTCCAAATGCAACCTAATTGAATATAGGTTGTATGAGTATAATGCATTTAATATAATGCGGCATCACAAGTTATAACGTTTCATCACCACCTAAAACACTTTGTTTAATTTATAAAATTAAACACTATAAATTTGTATCTTGATCAATAAATGTCCATGTATTCGTATTTGCCAAAAAAATAGTATACTTGTCCAATAATTTATTTATTTGTTAAAAATGCTTGATTTAACGTTTTTATTATTCGTATAATGTTGTCGTATAAGTAGTTCGATCGTCTTGTAAAATAATATTTATAAAGTTAAATCTTGTATAAATATTATATAAGTGATTCTAAAATGTTTCGCAATTTTTTTATTAAAAACGAACCAACACTATTAATGTCAGTAAAAGTGTCTAGTTTACAAACTATACATCCGAAAATTATGAAAATCGGCATGTTTATGTAAAATGTCGTTCCGAACGACTTTGTAGTTTTACACTTCGGCTCAATCGGACCCGAAGGTCCTCAAAACTGAGTTTCAGTAGCTGCTAAAACATTTACGGTTTTTCAGCTTTTATATATAATGTTCGATAACTTTGAAACGTCGTATCTTACTCCTTTTAAATCGGTTTTGCGAGTTCTTTATAGATTTGGAATCTTCATGAGATGTAGTATTTTATAAAAATATAAAAAAATTGGATACAATAATTTTCCGATAGTTATAATAGTCCATTTCTTTTATAAAATATGTATTGATGTATATAAACTTGTTTTAATTAGTTTTTATCTTAAATAAAATACCATAAGTCCTTCATTAATCCTTATATCATATGTATTATATATTTATAGGGTCCATTAGTCCATATTGTCCAAGATTTGTCCATGATCACAAGTCCTCTCATCACTTTTCATCATAACTTATTAAGTAAACTTTTAATTAACAAGTTTATATATATACTTTTATGCTTAAACTAAAATTGTACAATACTTATAATTCTATTATAACATGATATTAATATCCATTTAACATATGAAAAAGTGTACCAACATAACCAAGTGTAAAAAATCCATCTTACAAGTTCATAAGTATCCTAAATGGTGATTTAACTATATGAACATTATACACATGAAATCATAAGTAGTAAGAATGATTAGGGTTTTAGATGACCTTAGGTGAATGAGTGAGGAATGACAAACAAATCACACCCTTGTGATTTAAACCTTAGCTTGAAAACCAAGGATGAAAACCTTAGTTTTCTTAAGAAAACCTTAACTTGCTTTTCCTTTGCTTAATTCTTGTAAAGGCTTAACCAACCCTTTAAACCTCCATGGTATGACTTAGGTATTATGTAGGAATGCTTGTATGTGTGTTAAATAAAAATTTTAAAGGATAGATAAAGGGTGTTTTGGATTTGGACGTGTTAGAATGGAGGGTAAAAGAGAGATACATGTTGATTTTTTTAAAGTAAGAGGTGTTGTAGTTTATTTCTTACTTGCTGCAATTATAAGTAAAGCACATGGACATAGTCAAAGTACTAGTATACCAAGACCATAGAGACCAAAATAGGATGTTAGGACCCCAAGAGTGAATAGGATATATTGGTCAAATGTTTCTTGTCCTTGGACATAAGGTATAATGATGTGAATATTTTACAAGTCCTATTGACTTTCATGAACAGAAGGTTTGATACGTCATATCCAACTGGTGGGTACGGCGTATCAGGTGATCAGTCAGAACAAAATACTATTAAAAATGATTAAATGCTGTAATTTAAACAAAAATATTAAACCCAAAATGCGAATAAATTACAAACGGAATTTAAATAATTAGATTACACTAAACTAATTGATTAATGGTTAGAAATACTAATAAGAATAAGGTTTAATTATTTCACTCCCAGGCAATGGCACCAAAAACCTGATGTGCTGTCGTGTAGGGTCAATTATTTGATTATCAAGTTTTAAATTTATATTTAAACGAGAAACCTAAAACAACACTTTAACGAGCAGTGTTCCTGGTCAAGATGGAGTTCGTAGTAAGTAGGGTGTCGAACACTAAGAGTGGAATATTAATCCTATATTCTATCAGTATTTTAATTAGTCTATTTACAGGTTAAACCTATGCTATGTACGTTGTCTATTGATATGGGGATTTTCAGCCTAAGAGACTGGCACTGGTTTGGTGGAAACAAATACCAATTCAATACACAATAAACACAAAAGAATAAAATTAGAAGATAGAAAAGCGGTACAAGCCAAATGATAGAAAACTGTATTAGCCATATTAAATCCGGTTCAATGCTGGTTTATTTGTTTTAGTGCAATGATTTACTTATCTCGAAGCGGCATATTATTCTTAAAACTTAGTCGGGACATCATCCTAAGACCTAGACACGATTAATCCTATCACAATTAACGCATCCGCATAAAGCATCCTTTAGTTTAATTATAATCTATCTTAGAGAATTAAAGCAATGGTGATCCTGTTAAAACCCTAGCCCAACGGGGCTTTACCCACTTATTGTTTAACGGTGTTTTATATAGTCGTAGTCCACTATTCCAATCTTTATCAGTTAATTAAGAGCATGATTGCTGAAACATAAATGGGTCACCTACCGGTCCAACTAAGCTCATAATTAAAAGACAAAGACAGAACATTATTTATGATCCTATTGGTCAAGTGATATGAAACACGATATGGAGAGCTATCCCGGTATTTAGATTACTTGGTCCGTATCACTAGATCCAGTTGAATGATAGGTCGCATATTCAAACACATAAACAAGTATGAGGTGATAAACATAATTAAACAATCAACGATAAATTAAGAAATCGATTTTAAAACAAACCAAACATTGAACTTTCATTAAGAGGGCTAATACCCGAGGGTATTAGCCCATAACCATTGTAATTATACAAGCGTAATCAAAAAATGAAAATCGAACGATTAAGAGAGTAAAAATTACACGATGTCTTCTATGGATTCGTGATCAATGCTTGACCTTGGTGGCTGATCTTCTCTTGTATGATTCGTCTTTAGTGAGTATGGTATAAAAAATATGATATTGCACACTGAAAACTCGGTTTTGAGTCTTCTATTTATAGTGTCTAAAAAAGACTCGATATGTCGTATCTAGCAAGGTCGATACAGCGTATTGGGTTGGATTCCTTGGAGTGAGCGCTACGTTCGTAATAAATCTTTGATATCATTCCCAATTTACTTGATTTACTGTATCTTTGAATAGTTATCTTCATGGATACGGCGTATGTAGACAGCATGGATACGCCGTATTAGGAATTGGTTAAACGCGTTTTCTTGTGAAGTCTTGGCGCAGATACGCCGTATCTCTTAAGTTGGATACGACGTATTGGTGAAATTCCAGCAATCTTTAAATGTCTTTGTTTTAGCTCCAAATTATGCGCCTTTAAGCTTGTCTTCACAAAACACTCATGAATTACTGCATTTATCAACTTTAAAGAAATTAAGTACCAAATAATGCAATAATTATATAAAAGTGGGCAAAATAGATGGGATAAATGATATAATAAAGTAACATTATTTGATGTCATCAGAAAGGATAAAGGAAAACGAAAACAAACCTAGGAAGATCGAGAAAATCATAAAGTATTCGGACACCAAGGTCCTCGAGAACTGTGCTAAACATAACTTCTTAGAAAACCTAGAGAAGAAGACGTTTCCTACCCCTGCAAATCTTCTATGCATAAGATACTTCCAACTAATACCCTCGAATCAATCTCAACCTCGGAATAATACCTTTGGGTTTAAGCCTGGAAAGAGGGCTAATCAGTCCCATCACAACCCGAGCAATTCCCTAACCGTTCGACCGCCTACTCAAAGCGCCCCTGTAACACCACCAAATTGGGTCGCAGCGGAATAAGAGTCTAGTGGTGGTACTTCTTAGATCAATAGCATAAGATATATATAAGAACGACCATTTAAAAGTCGTTTAAAACCGATACATTGGTTTAGCAAATTGTTGTTACATAAGTTCGAAACTTTACTTGTTCATTGTTCAAAATACAAAGATTTTAGTCCAAAACAAATATATCCCCAAAATGTAATGCAACCAAATCTTAAATGCATATGACTTCCAAAATAACGACCACTAATGTATCCCTTGTCTTGTACCTCACTGATCTCCTGAGAAAACATTGCTTAAAACGTCAACAATAA
>BQNB010035613.1:0-50734 GCA_026074375.1 Tanacetum coccineum
ACTACTTCTATAAGCTTTTCCCACCTAAAAGCTTAACCGAATAAGCTATAACCAAAACTAAACCAAATAAGCATATTCCGAAGAGAAGCAAAACTGAAAGGATATATCTTAAAAGCTAATATAATTCTGAAAATATAAATGAGCTACAAAGAGCTTATTTTCGACTTCAATACTAAACAATTTAAACATCCACATAACGATCTTTATCTAATAAGCTATAACTGAATCAATAAGCTAACGAAACAAATAAGACAACGAATAAGCAAGCATACATCTGATTAACTATTGAGAACTAACAACCAATAAGCAAATTTAAAGGCAATAAGCATACCAAACATCAAACAATAACAAGAAATAGAAATAAGTACTTAAACAATTTATTCTCTAACTAAACACAAAAGCTTAAAATGATTTAATGTGTATAAGCTAATATGAATCTGAATAAGCTATAAGGTAGCTTACTCAGATCTAAATAAGCTCAGAAAATGAAGTAGTAACCAGAGGATAAGCACTCGAAGAAAAAAGATTAAGCAATAAGCACTTTAAGATCAAACCATAATATTCATTATGCTAAACCAAATCTTGTTCCATCATCCAAAATAAGCTGTAGAACATCTTAACAATAAGTTGTAATAAGCTACCACTAAACTACAATAAGCTGAAAAAAAGCTAAAAGCTAAACTTAATCCTACTCCTACATTTTTTCTAAACTAAAATCTCCCACCCAAATTGAAGGGAGTGTCCTATTTATATAGCCAAGCCAGGGGGAAGAAGTGTAAATTTTCCCCACACCGCCTCATTTAATCTAGCCAATCATTGGCCTGCAAACAATTGACCTCAGATCGCTAGCGTGCAGAAAGTCTGATCCACCAATACAATTACGCCACGTGTTCATTCCTTTAGCCTCATTCATACGCATGAAAATTGGCCATTGGATCATTTATTTAAGGATTGAAATGAATTGAGTTATAACAACTGGATCCGCCATGTGGCGCCTCTTTATTCGTCCTCAAAATAATAGTTGGATCGCACGTGTTTGTTTTGATTTAATTTCAAACTCACGTGAGCAGTAGCCTTCCAATTTGCTAAATTTCATTTGCAATTTAATATTGGGCCAAGTGATCATCATGGGCTCATTTTGGGTTTATGCTAACTTGGGTTGGCCCGGCCCATAAAATGGGTTACGGGCTGGCTCAACAAAATCCGAGGGCATCGTTGGACTCGTTTTTTGGTTCTTTCCAATGGCATGCTCGGGGACTTTCCACGACTTTGTCTAAATTTTAATTATTAAGCACACTTGATCGACACAAACCCGTAAATACCCGTTTTTGCTCCGTTTTCAATCACTTTTACCTACAAGACATAAAAATACCAAACAAACCTATTTACAATATAATTAAGCATATTTTAGTATTTTGGTCTAATTAATAGTGTTTTACGGGGTAAAAAGGATGTGTATTTTAGCACACATCAAACTCTCCCACACTAAGCCATTGCTGGTCCTGCACGCAATGTTAATAAAACACGCCCGAAAATAAATAATCAAAACCCCCTTAACTTATGACCCCTCACAATCAAACAAGAACAGAAAAGGTCTATTAAAGGGTTCAAAAATCATTTATTTCAAAAGCGCCCCCGTTTTAACCACTTTATTCAATAATAGATAAAAATAAAGATAAAAATTTATTTAAAAAGGCTTTAAGAACGGGAGTTCGTCATCCTTGACTTTTCACAATACCCAAACTAAGCTTAAAACGAAATCACAGTCAAATATAAGATTAGATGCTAACACTACTCATAAATGCTAATTGTGTAAGTATAAACTTAACTTTTCGCTCCCATCATTTCTAAATCCTCTAAGGATTTTATTATTATTATTATTAATGGCAAATAAATTATGGCCTTATTTTTATAAAGTAAACCCGGTTTAGACCATAAATAGTTTGAAATCCTTTCCTAAAGAGACGATATGGTGAGAATAAGGTCCACATTAAGGTTCTAATTTCGCATGATTTAGGGGTTATCCTTTTTATTTCATCCGAAACAACTCAATTACGAGTCCAGAGACGGAGGCTTTATTTAGATAACCCCGGAGTCGAAATTTAGCTTTATTATTATTATTATTGCAACATTATTAAACCTCGGTCCTTTAAAAGGCTGCAACATTAGTTGTGAGCCGGCAAGATGCAGCAAACATATTTCGACCTCGGTAATTTCCTCGACCTTTTAGAAGGCTGCAACATCGGGTTGTGAGCCGCAAGATGCAGCAAACTTTATCAGTCGTCGGATTATTATTATTATTACCATTCACCCTTTAATAAAAACGACTAACACATCGGTATAGTACGCAGCCACCATGACCAGAAGTCCCTTATTTCGGCTTAGGTTTATTTACCATAATTATTATTATTATAGCCAAATTTCAAGTCATGTGGTCCTTTTTACAACTTCACATCGGTAAAGGCGAGCCGACCATATGGTCCCAGGAGTCTATTTCCACACAACACTAACAAAACCTCGATGTGTGCCTTAATTTCACCCGAAGGAATATATACGAAGTGATCTAAACTAAGAATCGCAAAACCAAAAAAACTTTATTTATTTAAACAATTATATATAAATGTGAAACAAACTAATGGGAGAAAAAGCCACAATTAACACTTATGAGCCTTAAAGAAATCCAACTATTCTATGTTTAACATCAAAACTTATACTCTACTCTATCATCTCTTGTTCTTCACAATTTAAAATTTCTAATAAAGAAACTCGTGAATACTTAGCCTAATGAATTAAGATCGACACTTTAACAAGTCAACTATAGACAGGCAACATCTTCAAATCTAATAAATTGATCTTCGCATATTTAAAATCAATTATGGGAACTTGCAAAGTCTTGACTTTTTAAAGCTAGACTTGCGTTTTATAGCTCCTTGTATAAAAGAATAGCAAAAAACAATCTATTTATAGTTAATGAGAAAGCTAAGATATAAAACCGATCGGGTCAAAATTTACTTTTCGTTCTCACCAACGGAAAACCTACATTCGTGTCGAAACACTTATTATTTTTTTTTTTATTCAACTAACTATTTATATTTTTCAACATTATTCTACACACAATTTTTTATTTTTTTTTTTTATTTTTTATTTTTTATTTTTTTAATTTTTTTTTACTATATATATATATATATATATATATGAACAATAAACTAGATATTAAGACTTCAAAATTTAATTTTTTTGGCCAAAACAGGGTTGCGAGGGACACAGCAAGGCACAGGTAAGATCACATTTCGATAGAAATCCCCCCACACTTAGAATGGAACATTGGCCATGTTCAAAAATATCGGGTTTTACCCTCACACTTACGAATGAAAAAGGAAAATGCAAAAAATTCCAAGTGTGAAAGGGGAAACACAATAAAATACATGATCAGGATTAAGGATTCCATAATTAGCAGAAGATCGAAAACCAGGAGATTGGAGGATTGAAAACAAGCACGGTCTTTATGATCTTAAGGAATCCTGTAAAAACGAAACCACATACCATAGAAAGAAGCACGCCCCCACACTTGGGCTATAAATTCACACACTCACTTATTAATCAAGAAAATAGAAAGAAGAAAAGACAAAACGGGTTGCCTCTCGAGAATTGCTTGTTTTGTGCGAGTCTCTAGCTTGACTCTACCCATATCCTCATCGATATTAAGGACGAATAAAAAAACCAAAAAAAATGTGGGAAGAGCAAATATCCATCGGACTTTCATTCAATATGTTTGTATAAACATTGTAAGCCATGAAAATCCACTTCCGATGGAGATACCTACCGCTCTAAATAATAGGAAACTATAAGCGGAGATTCCGGGATCACAAATAGTATCCTCACATTCACCGGAGGAGAGAAGAAAGAAGATTCCACCGGATAGTAAAATTAAAGGAAGGCATATTCGGATAAACAAATGTGATGGGAAAATACTGGTGATCCACAAGGAGGTTAACTTCACAAATGTCGTTAGAAAACATTTCTCATAATCCGGGTCGAAAACTTATCCTCGTTAATTCATATCATTCAAATGGAGCATCGGTACCAAATCTTTTTCCAGTCATTTTCTTTTTGATTCCAGATCAAAAAATCACATATCTCTCGAGAGGCGGATTCAACGATGAACCCTCGAGAATGGAGAACACAGCTTATAGACAATCAAAAGTGAAGTAAAAGCTCAATGTCGTCTCTAGGGGCGAGACACTCATCCTCATTAGAATCGGAAAGAGGTGTGACTAGGAAAGTCGACTCATCAAGGTTGGAATCATAAGAACCTCGCACCGATTCCTCTAACACCTACATCAAAAAGAGGATTAACGATCACTAGATATTATTCGTCGTCAAATTCAAAAAGAAGGGTTCGAGTAAATTTTAAACATCTCTGGAACGTCCTCCATCGGATACTGACTCCGTCATCACAAGAGGGAAATCATTATTTGAATCGAAAGAGGTTAGAGAAAGTCCACATAATTTTCCTTAAAAATGTGAGAGAAACATCACCTATCGAAGGTAAAACTTTCTCACTAATCGACTCCCGATGATCCTCATTGGAACTCTCTTGGGAATAGAATAAGGTCCTCACACTGGACTTTATGAATTCAACCGATTCCATTTCATGAAAAGTGCTAAGTTCCTCATATCCTCATATGAGATAATCCTCAGGCTCCATAAATATAAGAGACGTTACGAGAGCAATGGAGACGAGAAGAATTTTAGGCAATAACTTTTAAAGGAAAAAGAATACATCCTCGTATCATCGTCATCATCGCAAGAAAAATTGAAATAGGTCTTCGAAGGCCTGAGGATATGAAGTACTAATATTAGCCGCCTGCTTTTCGTTGAATTAACCAATTCACAAACATGATCACACTATGTTGAAAATTCATTATAGAACTCCTCTAGCATATATCTCAATCCCACGTGCACAATCACTTATCCTTTGATGATTAAGGATCTTCTTGGATGATATGATAGAATACTGCGGGGTTGTCAAAACCAGAATAGTTAGAATTAATGCTCAAAGTGGTTTTGAATTCATATCGGATGACATTGAAACTTTCATGAGGATCCCCACAGTTTTACAGCAAAGATATTGCTGTGGAAAACTATGTGAATTTTTTGGATAATAATTATCACTATATGTTTTTAATTGTAGCACGGTTTCTGCTCATAGACAAGCGGTACCCGTGGTGGACAATCAAACCCATAGTGAGAATCGTTCCCACACGAGTATGTCTCGAACTGGGGCTGTAAAGGTTGGTTGAAGAAGTTCGGTGTTTCATTATAAGAATAAGGATTTGGGTTCATAACAAAACTCATTTACGGATCCTACACTGCTACAGCCCGGACAGTTTCCACCATTAAACGGATCTCCACACCACGAGCAACCAAAATGGTTATACGAAGACATGTCGAAGAATTAAACGGAATAGAGGATAAAAAGAAAGAATTAAACGGATAAGAGGATAAAGGTGAATATTTTTTTGAATTTTTTTTATAAAGATAATAAAAATAAAAAATATTTTTGGTATTTTTAATATTTATAAAAGAAAAGAAAAAATAAAAATAAGAAGAAAAATATTTTTGAATTTTTATATTTTTTATAAGAACGAAAATAAACTTTCCGAAGAAAGGATCTTTCAAGGCTTGAACACGAACAATCCCGTAAAAATCGCAACACCTCTCCCCGGCAGCGGCGCCATTTTGATGTCCGTCGTTTTACAACGCGTTTAATCAAATAAAACCCTCTGATATAGTATATATATATATATATATAATACATATACGTATACGCAAGCTAAGTATCATACAAATTATTCTTAGGAAAGAATAAAAAGTAATCAACACGGGTATCGTTTTCCTCGGTGAGAGGTGAATGGAAATCTACGTTCAAGTTGTAAATCGAGCTTGATTGTCATCAAAGTTTTTTTTGGTTTTGGTTTTAAACTATTTTTAAACTAAAGATTAAACTAATATTAATTCTAAGATTTAAAACTACAAGGTTATACTAAAATTGATCTAAAAGATATAAATGACAAATATGCTTGCTAAGTGACGTGAAATGTTCCTTAAGTGCGGGCTTAGGTTTAACGAATTAAAATCCTTAAAAAACAAGTTTCAAGAAATTAAATGACAAGTAAAGTAAAATGCTTTTTAAAATAAATGACAAGTATTTAAATTGCATTAAAAGTAAATGACGGTATGTAAATTGACTATTAATTTTTTTAAACCTTTTTAAAACCGCACTTAAATTCCAAATCACTAATCACTTAGCAAATACTAATAAAACTACTCACTACGCATATTAATAAAGCTACCACTAATCAACAAAGCAAACATTTTTAAACTAAATATTAAGCTACAACTACTAATAAGAGAAAAGGAAAAGAAAGAAAAACCCGATTGAAGAAGATGGAGACGAATATAAACCACCCGATCTTATAAACTTAATTAAACACTAAAGATTAAAACTTTATTAGTTTATATAACTACTCAGTTAAGAAAGCTACAAACTTTATATACTAAATAGCCTTAAAAACTAAAAAGCTTTAAACTTTAATAGTAAAATAAACTTATAAGACCCATAAGCTCCTCGCCTAAGTGTTGGATTGATTTCATCAACATTAAAACAACCAAAGTTATGATAAACAAGATATATTAATAAGCTACTAATTATTCTATAGACAATAAGCTAATAAAAATTAAAACTTTAGATCTAAACCCACCCGAAACTAAGGTGTTCAATCAAGTGAACATGGATCGGGTATATTTAAGGATTTAGATCTAAGAAAAATAAGCTAGAATAAAAAAAGCAACAAAATTTATGCTAGAAAATAAGCTAAAAATATAAGATCTATTATTTTTAGATCTAATCCACCCGAAACTATGGTGTTCAATCAAGTGAACTCGGATCAGGTATGATTAAGGAATAGATCTAAGAAAATAAGCCAAAAAGTAAACAACTTTAAGCTAAATAAAATGAAAATAAGCTATTTGAAAATTTTAAGCTAAGATTAAGCTTACCAAAATCTAGGAAACACAAAGCTTAATAAATAAGCCGAGGATTAAGCACTCACAGTTTCCTTTATGATCTTGATATAAGCTTAATCAAATAATAAGCACTTTTGGAAAAAGAAAAGAAAAGAAAAGAAAAGAGAAAAAGAGATGAAATAAGCAAAAGCTTATTTAGAGATATAAGCTTAGATTCAATCAAATAAGCTAAAGGAATACTTATTTGAAATAGAAAATAAGCTATAAAAATAATAAGCTAAAAAGAGCTTATTGAATAAGCTAAAGAAAAGAAAGAGAGAAAAATAAGCAAAGACAATAATCTATTAACCAACCTCAAACATCTTCATTAATAAGCTCAAAATGATTATTACAATAAGCTAATAAGCTTTAAAAAGCTTTTACAAAAATACTAATAAGCTAAACTAAATAAGCTAAAATCTACACTACTTTTTTTGAGAGTAAACTAGAAAAATAATAAAATCCTAACTCCTAATAAGCTAAAAAGAGAGAAAAATAAATCTAATTTCTACTCTCTTCTCCGTATCCCAATTAACAGATGCTCCATCCATTTTATAGCTAAAAAGTGCAGGGGTAGAGTCGACTTTTCAGGAGCCCAGCGAATAAGAGCCATAGATCTAAGGGCATTTTCGTCTTTGGTTGGAAGATGGCTTTGTAATAAAGCCAATGATTGGCATGGGAGAAAAAACCTTGTAACCGCCAATCATTAATGTGCTCTGACCCACCAATTATCGCCCTACACGTGTACATGCCAACAAATAATTCATGGATCCACAAATAGAAAGATGCCATGTGGCCTTGGTGATGTGTTTAATATAACAATTCAAATTTACACGCTGCTTTTATTAGAATTGAGAAGGAAATGGATGTGCCATATGTCACATGCTAATTCGCCAAGGAAGTTGTAGTGGAGAGGCACATGACCTCTTGGATTTAATTTAAGGGCACATGTTCATGATGTCAGCACACGTCATCACTTCATTTTATACTTCATTTTGTGTAATGGGCTTTGGAGCTTTAATGGTCTTAGTAATAATATGGGCTGGCCCGGCCCATTAACTGGGTTACGGGCTGGCCCAATAAGATCCGAGGGCACCATTGGACTCGTTTTCTCGTGCTCTTTCCGATGACATTCTCAAGGACTTTTCACGACTTCATCTTGGCTTTGAGTAATAATCAAACTTGACCAAATTGAGCCCGATAATTCTCGTTTTTGCTCCGTTTTCAATCTTTTTACCTGCAAGACATAAAATACCAAACAAACATATTTGCAATATAATAAAGCATATTTTAGCATTTTTAGTCTATATTAATAGTGTTTTACGGGGTACAAAAGATGTGTATTTTAGCAAACATCAATATATAAGAAAGATAATGAGTACACATGATATAATTCATACCCTATTCTCATTTTAGGTCATTCCGGAAAGATAAATGTCATAACCGCATAGAAAATCAGTGTTTAACTTGTTACTTTTGGGTGCACTATTTCAACTACATGGGGGTAGAGATATCTTGTGATTTCAAGTATGCGTCATTTAAGATACTAGGGGGAAGTGTTGTAAGAAGATTTATTCTAAGCGTGAGAAGATTGATTTCTGATAATAAATGTTTCCTCAAACGGTTAATCACTAAGCTTAATTTTAAAAGGGAGTAGAATTAGTTGACAAAAGAGGTACACATAGGTTTGATACGTATGATGATTCCTTAAGTTAGTCAGTATTCTGCAAAAAGAAATGAGTACATTCGGGACTTAGTTGACTTAGGTGTTATCATTTCGACTAATTAAAGGGTATAATTATGACATCCGGGAGTTAGCTGACTTTGGTGTTTCAATTTATATCATCCCTATCGTGTAAGGAGAAATACAGACATCCGAGACTTAATTGACTTTGGTGTTACAGTTTTGAATTAATTGTGTACTACGGATATTTGGGCTTTTTACATCAAGACTGCTTGAGGTGGCTTGCAAGAAAGTTTTGAATCTACTCAAGAAAGGATTGCTGGTTCGGGGGGAAGCTACGACAACTTCTAAAAGGAGATTATCGAGACGGACTACAAATTGCTGTTGTGGATAGAATGACTTTGTCATTTTCGGTTTGAACATATTCAGGTCTTGTCTCATACATAGTCTTGTGAATATATATATGTAGTGTAGACTTGAAAATGGTGAATATAAGTAGTGCTTGAGTACAAATTTTTCAAGAATTTCTTAGTAAATTCAAAATCTTTCAAAATTATCGTGCTGAGCACTATCTTATATACCCTCAAATATTGAGGGGAGCATTAAAATGTTCCTTATATGGCTTGTGAATAATTGGAACATTTCTCTCTCCGTAAGCATAAATTTTAATATTTTGATATCCAAAATATCAATAGACTTAACATTTTTGATAAGGGGAGAAAATGTAATTAAAATATATGGCTAATAATGTTATTTTTAAGATCTTAAGTGTATGCTAACCCATACATGTGCTAAACTCTTTCGATTAATCGATGCACATATGAAAGAGGAGCAAATGGTTACATGATTGGCAGAAATGTGGAAGTACCAAAGACCAACCATTTATATTACTGTATTGGAGTTATAAGGTGGTTAAGTTTAGGTATTCATTCCTATGATCCAGCCAGAACCGGAGGGATTTACCTAGGGATATTCCACTAGATAGTGTAGTAGTCCTTAGGTATGAAAAAAGGAGTAAATGTGAGAATAAGGGAAAAGTGCCGACTGAGATGGAGCTAGTACTGGAACAAACCCAACAAGGTACTAGTTATGAAGTCTCGGTAAGCGCTGAAGGGGTTGAAGAATTAAAAAGAAAAGTTAAGATAAAGGGTGAAAAGAAAGAATCCCTCCTTACACTTAGGCAGAAACCGGGTCAATACATATGCTGTCAAGAATCACAAAGATGATTGCTGACATTGAAGACTGACATCATGGACCCAGTGATGCAATGCACAACCCTCCCTAGCCACTCAGAATCTCTCAAAAGATTTCTGTTTCATTTCTTACAGAGATTACACGCATTTCTATCAACTTTCCACTCTAAGTTAGTTTGGTAATTGAAAAGTAGGCAGTCTACCTCCAAGCCGTCCGATCACTAAAACCAAAGTGCACAATTGAGTCTAGAGCCAAAAGAGAACCATTCAAAAAACTCATTAGGAACACTTTGGAAAAAAAATTAAAAATACAATTTCAAAATTATCGCTGATAATCCACACAATGAGAAGAACAAGAAATAATAAAGAAGTCCTCACTTATCCTTGTGATTGTGCCAAAACATCAAGTGGATAACTCAAGTAATTCACAGTAAGGAGAAAATCCTACGCATTGAGCCAACAACAAACAAGCTAATTGGTAGGTGGACTGTCCGATTCTATACGAATCAAGCTTGTATACAACTGAAATAAACGATGGTGCGATACTATATGAATCAAACATAGTTCCAGGAAATGAATTGATGATTGATGATGAATTTTTGAAATGATTAACACTCTCGATGTGTCACAAAAACACTTTAGCAAGTAACACGTTGATTGATTTTCAAATCGATTTTTCTATTTAATCGGTGAGACTTCGTCTTGCTGGTTCACTCATACCGTGTTGTATGCTTTGAGACGCTTCTGGTAAGAGAACATTGCTAGGTGCAGCAGCGAAACCCTGTCAAGGATATTATTCGTGATATCAACCTTATCACAATGCATGTATTTATTACTTATCAACGATGGGGAACCGTGGTTATTGCAAACCATATCACGAAGTGACGAAAGATACTCTCCGACCATAAACCTGTTATTAGTACCACTAACCTAAAAATTGCAGTTTTCCATCCCGGATGGTAGTCCAGTTTCTAGTCATGACGCTGTCAATTCACAGCCACAATGCTCATAACTCAAAGGAAATTAAAAGTTAAAGTATTCAAGAACTCAAGTTAGAAAGTCTTCCGCTACTCTGATTAATCAACATTTTCCTTGAAAGACATCAATTATCAATGTCAAAGTCTATTCAATGAGATTGTTAATGCGAACTTTCAAGATAATACCAAGAATGTGCATGTAGGGTCCAATGACACAAGGAACACAAGAAGGCAACAGTATTACAATGATAATCAAATGATGATGCAATTTTATGATCTCAAATGTTCAAAATCAAGTAATTAAGGCTCAAGATCTCAAGACCCATCAAGCATGAAGAACACAAGCTCAACAAATATCAAAGACCACTACATAAAGATGCAAGACAAAAGATCAACTATTACACAGAAAAAGACTCAAGATCAAGACAAGAAGCTTCAACAATTAATGATCAAGGTCACATGAGAGATCATTATGATCCAAAACACCAACAAACCAAAGAAAGTAACAAAAGAGCCAGGATCCCCGTAAAGGGGAGATTGTTAAAATACAAAAAAGTTTATGATCATTTAAGAGATCTCAACGATCGTTTCCCCTTAGGTGAGATTGTTATGGAATATCCAGTTATTAGTAAAGTGACTCGACCATTATCGATCTCACGAGCTTGTAATATGTTAGACAATATTATGTAATGATTAGTAAGCTAACCGGCCACTTAAATAAATCCAAGGACAGCCCGTCTCGGCACAATCATAGTAACTATATAAACCCTCTCACCCATGGAAAGGTGATGGTTGAATACATTTCTCTCATTTCATATTGCGTGTTTTTGAGTATTCTACATCCACTCGTCTCTCTCATAGCTTTCTCTCTCTAAATTAATAAGTGTGTGTGAAATTACAAATATCCTTCAAAAAGAGTATCCTTACAAGAATTGAAAGGACAATACTGTGATCCGATGATTCTAGAAGTATAAATCCTAAAGGGAGAGACTCTCCCCCGGCATCTAGATTACTTGGTCCGTATCACTAGATCCAGTTGAATGATAGGTCGCATACAAAAGCACGTAAACAAGTATGAATTGATAAACATAAACAAGCATACAACAATAAATTAAGCAATCGAGATATAAACAAAACCAAACATTTAGATCTTCATAATAATGGCTAATACAAGAGTAATTGTTTTAGCCAAGGTAAACTAATCGAGTTAACGAATAATACCAAACACTGAACGATTACAAAAGTATAAGAAATTACACATTGTCTTCTATGGATTGGAATGCGTTGCAAGACCTATTCTGCTATTTTTCTCCTCTGAAAATTGACTTTTGTGGTTTAGGTATCGAGAATATGATTTAGCACACTTAAAACTCGTTTTTGAGTTTTCTATTTATAGGGTCTGGAAGTCGGTTCGATACGGTGTATCCAAGGGGTTGGATACGGCGTATTGGAGTTTCTCGGAGTAGGGACCACGTTTGATATCTTCCAGAATATTCACATACTATATCTTGAATACGGCGTATTGGTCTTCTCTGGATATGGTGTATTGAGCTTGTTTCCTTTGTGGTCTTTGGTGAGTGCAGGCACGGATACGCCGTATCTTCCTTGATAGATACAGCGTATTGGTAGTTAGAATAGTAATCTTTAAAATATCTTCGTTTAAGCTCCAGAATACGTGCCTTTTGCTAATATTCACCAAGTACTCCATAATTACTGTAATTCTCAAATATAAACGATTAAGTAATAATTCTTTGCAATAATTATACAAAATGGGTTAAATACATGGGATAAATGATGCTTTAAAATAGACATTATTTGATGTCATCAAATATCCCCCCACTTGAATCCTACTTATCCTCAAGTAGCCTTTAGAAATTTATAAAATGTATCTCTAAGGATATTTTCTGTTAAATCATTTATTTGATCTATTACAAGTACACAACCAAACACCTCACGAAATAGGAAGATGAAAACACTCAAATCACTCAACTAATCTAAGTGGTAACATGTAACTAATTCGCTCAATTGCTCGGTCGTGACGAGTATTCTATCATAAGCTTGGCAAGGATACACATCTCCACCGCTAAAGCTAAGGAGTAACAAGTTTATAAAGGTAAATATGGGTTTATATGAGAAGGCTTAGGGTTGATTACTCTAACTAATCTTTATCGATACCAATATTCCAGGAGGGCGACAAAGACCACACATACACACCCGTAATGACGGGATAGACACATGTGACTGCTCACTCCCACCTCGAATAAGCTAAAGAGTAAGAATAGTAGAGTAATATAGGGTATGGATCTTCTAACTTTCACCAATAGTAATAAACCAACAAGGCAGCTGAGACATGCATACATGGCCGTAACGATGGAATAGACATGCACGCTTGATCACATCCTCATTCGCGTAAAACCCATGGTTAATGATTAGGAAAGGGAATTAAATTGTTGTTAAATAAAAATTATGAAACAAATAGATTAAGTCTAAAATACAAGTTGCTAGACACTTTTTCCCGACCGTTACCATGATAAAGACACAACTATTTACAACGTCTTATCTAGATCAAAAATACAACAACCTACTGTTGGCGTTCCTGTAAATGGTCAACTCCAAACATCCATTCTTTACATATTTACAAGGCTATGTGGCGATATCTTCTATTTCTTTACACCCCTGTTTTTTACAATACTCTACATCGTCGATTTGTATCAACGAATAATCGATCCTTCATGTAATTCCTTCGGTAGTTGCGAAACGATTATCTTCAAACTTTCTTTCTCTTTTTTTGTTGCGATTTTTCTAATATTTTTGATTTTTTTGCTAACACTATACTACAAAACTCGGTGTAGTTTCACCATCTTCACGATCATAATAATTTCGGATAATCCCTTCGATAATTCCTTTATTCTTCGGACGTACCATTATTTGTGATGGTATACATGAGTTTTGACTATAATATACATTCCCATTTGCGATGTGCAAATTTCTTCCAACCGTACCAAAATACACACAAGACTCGAGAAATACAAACTTTACACTTTAAGCAACTAGCAACTATAAAATAAACTTAATCTAACAGGGTAGGCTAAAGTGTAAAGGTGTAACGAAACAAATAATTGGTGTAGTTCCTAAAGGATTGGCTCTGCGGGTTGTTCTAGGGGTATCTTACTCTTAAAGTAAGAGTAAACAAAGAGTTTAAAAGGGGGTTAACTAACCAGTGTAGTTAGTTAATAAGCAACATGTAAAGGCGATTTAGGTGTAATCCTAAAATTTACCAATTTAAGCATGTTACTCCATCTAAATCTATAGTACTTATTATTGCGGTCTCGAATAGATATACCAAGCCAAGTTCTAAAGTTTACTACATCACCGACACACTCATATTTTGTGGAATTTGGGTAAACATTTGGAAATTGATAGGTTAAATCCTCACAATATCTAACAAGGGTTATTGTGTGCGGGTTATGTATCAAGTAATTTCACAAAAGTATGCTTGAATTTTTTTTAAATTTAAGCATAATTAAAGTATTTTAGTGTGAAAAATAGGGCAAGTAAACATTCTAATTCCATCCTCCCACTTGAATTATACAACGTCCTCGTTGTATAGATAAAACATTAAATACGGGAATTAAAAAGAATTAGAATGAGAAACTCCCCTGATATTTGCTCGGTAGATTCTCCATGTTGAGTTTATTAGCAAGAATGTGTGTTGTAAATGCGTCTGAATGCCAGCATGACTACTATCACACATAGGATTCCAGATGATCGTTACTTCACCAACATTGTCGATTTTTCTTTGCTTCCAAGGTCCTGTATAAATTCTCAGAAAACAAATGCAATTCTATCTCCGTGTATTCGTTTGGTTAGACTCGAAATAAAAACATAAAACTGGACAGGAAGTCGATATGCCTTAACCATACCCCAGGATACGCCGTATTGATACCTGTATCGAATACGCTGTATTCGTTTAATGAATACGTCGTATAGACTGTGCTGAAAATAAAGACTGGATAACGTCCAGAAGGTCAATACGCCGTATCCATGGGGTTTAGATACGCCGTATAGAGAGTCTGGGAAGACAGACTCGATAAAAATTGAAAATACATTCCGGATTGTCTCCTGGCAAGCACTTTTGTTTACAAAAAAGTCTTTAAGTTAGACTTGCCCCAATTTACTCCCATCCTTATAAAACAATTTGGGGTCGAACGGGATGCCAAATGGCACATACAAATTCTTGATTATAAAAATGAATGACATCCCTTTGGTAAGATAATTCCAAGCCATGATATTAAAATTTAATTCCTTGATAAAAGTTCCAGCTTTGAAAAATCTATTAATTGTATCATGACTTGTTTCTAAAAGCTTATTTGACCCATGTGCATAAGCACCAACATTGACATTTATTACATTACCCCCCGAAGATTGTTTGATATCGATTTTATCATCATCATTGTCCTTATCCAATTTTGAATCATCTGGATAAATAACGTTAAAAGGAAATAGATCATTAAAGTATAAAACGTTTTGTTCCTCTTCATCACATTCGGACAAAGATGTTTCATCATTTAAATCAAGTTCATCGATATGTTGAGGGTTAAAAATCGGTTCAGTTAAGAAATCTAATTTAGACGTTTGAGCATCATTGTAAACAATGGCTGGAAATTCATTTTCAAAATCTTTAAAGAAGTCTAAATCATCAAAACAACTGATCGTAGGCTTAAGTGATAGAAGTGAAGGAAAATTGACTTTTTCATTATCATTTTCCGAATTCGTTTTCAAATCATTGGCATAATTTTTTTTATAAGAAAATGAGTTTTTGTCAAAAACTACCGTGTAATCCTCATCGTCGGAATCGTCAAACGAAATTCTAAAGTCAATTTCATCGTGAAGAGAACTTGCCGTGGGTTCACAAGAAAGTGTTTCAGATGATACGTTGTTATTAAAAGCTATAGCTGGGAATTCGGTTTCAACGGATCCGAGGTCGTGAATGTCGTCATCATACCAGATCTTACCATACTTAGCAGTTTCCCAGTTAAACACTTTACCACGTTTTCGAGCTTTTTCTTCCTCGAGCCTGATGTATTCCTCCATAGTAATGTTCGAATCATCCATCCTGTAACAATCTTTCTAGAAAAACTATTAAATAACCAATATGTCGTATTCAGTGAACTGAATACGTCGTATAACACAAACAGAATAAGCAAACAAGCAGGAATATAAACTACTCTAAATTACACTAATCCTAAGGGTTAGATCTAATCTAATGCTAAAAACCAAAAATATAAAATAAAAATCAAGATTAATTTTCACTCCCCGACAACGGCACCAAAAACTTGATGTGCATTATGTGGTGTTTATTTATGATAGTTCAAGTTTTAAATTTATATTTTGCCGACTTAACCAAAAACAACACTTAAACAGACAGTGTACCCGGTCGGTGGTAGATTCGTGGTATATAGTAGGGCAATAACTCACCCAATAACTCTCTTATCCAACAAAACCAAACATAAACATAAATTAAACACTCCACAATTAAATCTACTCTACTATACCCCCCATCACAACACATAACTAAAACAAATTAAAAACAACCTTACCATTTTTTTAAACCTCATCTCTCCATTCTTTTAAATTAATTATCCACCCACCCAACACTCCCAAACCCACTCCCTCCCCAACCACCTACCACTCATCTTTTACTCTCTAAAAATAAATACCCCCACACAACTCCATAACACTCAACTATTAACTAAATAAACAAACTAATCCATCAACACACACTCCTCTTCAACACAAACAAACTCAACCTTCTTTTCCAACCAACCTCAACTTTCCCTACCAACACACCACAACCCTACACCTCACCCTCACCAAAAATCAACACCAACACAACTTACAAACCTCCCAGTATCAATAACTCACTACCACTCTCCAAACCCAACCTCTACATCCAAAACACCCTACTACCCCAATACCCACACACATTCCACCTCAACAACAAATAATCCACCACACTCACACACTACCAATAACCACCCCCCCTTCCCAAAACCAACCACTAACCTCCCCCTCTACACACTCCTTCAAACTCCCTCCACAATATCACAAAACAAACTCATACACCCCACAACATTCTCTCACAGAATCCATATATATACCTCTCCTCTCTCCATGCAATGTACACTCCACTCTATATTATCTATGCCAAGTCACAACATCCTATCCTCCATCTCCTCCTAGCGCGCTACCTCACGCTCCATGCTCAGTCTCCCATCACCCTCTCATACATCCAATAACCCTCCACTATCCCTATCTATCAGGCTATCGCCCCTCCCCACACATATATAGACCAACCCCCTATGATCACATATATAGACATACCCATGTGTGTGTAATTCTCCCATATCCAGTCTAATATCACACCAGCCACAATCAGTACACATACCAATTGATCTCGTCCAGTTTCAATTAAATTATGAAACTATTATTCTGACATCTCACCCTCTCACAGCTCGCAACCTCTTCGCACCAGTAATATGCACACACTTGTTCCCCCAATACGTGCACGCATTTGTCTGATTCCATCTCACTGAAGTGTTGCAACTGGTTACCCCTCTTACCCAGTCCTTATGCCTTCCTATCCTCTGATGTAGTACATAACATCATACAGTCAGTCATCGTCCCGTACCCACACGTTCTGAGATACTGTCTATCCACTTGTTATCACTCGTTCTACATCTTATATAGTCATCACGCTGCAATAGTTAACTCTTCAGTTTATATTTATCTAAAGCATATAATATGATACTGTGAAGACAACTCCTTTACTGTACTCTTGTCATCATGTGTTACACCGTATGTCATAAATGTCATACTTTGCGTTTTAGGAATGTTGATTCATCTCTTTTTCATGCAGCTACAGACCAGGTATCAATATAATGTTCACACAATATATTTTATATGTGTCTTCTCTATGTTCTTTGTACTCCAATCACGGAAATATTGTGAGATCCCGATTCTGTTGTATATTAATAGATCCTACGTTGCACCCTCCTCGCTGTTCCTGACGTAAACCACTTACTAGTAACTCCTAGCTCTCATTAGGTCGTAGCACTGTACTCTATGTCGTTTCAGAGACAGCGCTCGACATACACGTGATGTCTTAAATACTGCTCGCTGTGAGTACGACGCGTGTGGTAATAGGTCATAGTGCGAAGAACGTGCATTGCTCATTAACAAACCTTGTACAGTTCCAAAGAACTCCAGATGTTCTTAGCGTCCTCTCTTTCATAGTACAGTATAGAACTATATCCTCGTAATATTACTTCCATCTCTCCTCGAGAAATTGTCGTGTCTCTCATACTCTAATCTTGATTAGGTTGAATACATATATCTCTGCGCATAATGTGTTATGTAGGTAAGTTAAATTGGGTTAATGTTACTGTCAGCATAGTAATATGCATAGTCTTGTAAATACTATGTTGTTTCATGATTTGAGGGTCACCACTGACAGAACAGATCAAGAAGTCACTCAGCAATGCTCTCTTCTATCGTATGAGAGATACGGCTTCTCAATTGAGGGGATGCTTTATGATATGGTAATTAATTGTGCATTGTGTGACTTTCTCTCTCTCGTCTCTCTCTCAAGACAATGTCTCTGGAGTGATCTGAAGTATACTTAGAGCGTTGAGAAATCTTGTTTCTGTGGTTTCTTCGATGTTCGAGTCTCTATAAGGTATGTTAGAGACAATGCTTTGGGTGTACTGTATAGAGAGAGAGACACAGTAGTAGTGTGTTGCTGTACTAAACATTATTAGGCCTTTTAATCAGAAGTATGTTATTTGTGTCTTAATATTCATCTCTAACGACAGATGAGCTCTACTCTTATACTTGCAGATCAGGTAGATAGTTAGATTGTTATAGCGAAGAGTAACTTAAGATCTCAGGAATGTGTGTCATAGGCAAAGGTACGATCTCTAATGATCTCTTCTTACTTTTCTAATGTTAGAACATATAGATACATAGAGTTTTAACTGGTACTTAGTGCTGTGTCAATTTGGCCAATAACTGTGTGTAGTCTTATTCAGTTGAAGAGGTAGTAGAAATAATTAACGATAGTGAACAAAGCGTCATGAGCGCTCTCAAGGGTAGAAAAATGCGCTTTGAATACGTAATTATGATGAGGTGTAGCAAATGATAACGTATCTGCAGATCTAATATATGTCATGACTGCATGAGTATTGGAGTATATCTGTCTTGGTTTGTCATTGATATCCGTGTATTGGCATTAAGTAAGAGATATTCGGGGTGTATCATCTGCTCATATATATTGCGATTTAATTCAATCGATTGTCATCTAAAGAATTAGTGTATGGGATACTTATGGATCGTACGACTCTTAGCACATATCTAAATTATTGTATAAGGCTCCAGAACTCGCTATGCAAGATCTGAGAGTGATGTATCATATATCTTCCCCGCTCTCCATATAGTGTGGTCTTCTAGCCACTCGGTGTCGTGTAAGTCATGAAAATGCATAAAGTATGTGGTCAGCGATGTGTGTGCACACCTATACTCCTGTCACATCGCTCGCTATCCTCGACTTTATATACACGCCTGAGCAACTACTCCTTAGGCTCACACAACCGGATCCATCTTCACGATACAAACGCGCCTATAGTCGGCACAAACGCTCCTCTACAACTCTCCACGCTCCCTCTCTCGTGAGTACGATCATATTCTACATATAGGTCCTATTACAACTGGATCTGACTCTTCCCCTCCTAAAGTACTAATTCTGCGTAGCTTTTAAGAAATCTTGAAATATTAAGTAGGAATCCTTCTTAAACAACTAGGCTAGTTTATCTATTATATTTGCTCATGATCATGGTCGCTAGATTTGATAATGACTGTACAATTCGGAGCTTATTATGATGCACAAGGCATCACTCATAACTTCTCGGCTCCACGTACTCCACAATCAAATAGGGTAGTAGAAAGAAATAATAGGACCTTACAAGAGATGTCTAGGACTATGCTTAATGAACAATCCATTCCACAAAAGTTTTGGTTTATATTTGTTTAATACGTCAACTATATATTACTAATAGAATATTTTTAAAAGTAAATTTCGGGAAAGCAATGTGCTTCATTTTGTTTTACGGATATTACCTATACTATCAGTTGACCCAAAGTTCATACGAGAGAAGGTGTTTTCTAGGGTATTCTCAAAATAGTAAAGTATGTAGTATTCAAATAAAACATAAATAAAAGTCGAGAATCACTCTCAATGTGACATTCGATGAATGTCCTTCCTCCTACCAAATTATCTACATTGGTAGATGATTGATATTGGGAAGACCAAGCCTAATTAAAAAGAATCCCAGAGAAGTAGTAAATTATAATAATGAGAGATGAGTCGATTAGAAGTTGTCGAAATTCGTTAGACATTAAGGAGTCAAGAAATCATACACTGAGATTAAGACATAGGAAATCTTAACAAAGAACTTAAGGTCTCCATAAGCCCAAAAATTATATATTAACTTTATTTATTGCTTTATATCTATGATAGAAACCGAAGATGTCAAAGAGGTATTTAATGATGAGGTTAGGTTATAGCTATGCAAGAATGAACTTAACATCAATTTTGTAGTAATGATAGTTTGGGATTAGTTCCTTTTTTATCCCATGATGTCAATCAGTCATAGGAACATAAATGGTTCTTTAGAAATAAATTGATGAAAACAAGTATTAGTATTTAGAAATTAAGCTAGATTGTGGCACAAGGATATATATTCCACAATGCAGTTATAGATTATGATGAAACATGTATGCTCCACTCATTAGGCTAGGTTTCGAGTCGATTAGAATTACATCTTGCTATTGTTTATGCAGAAATGATTGTTTAAATGTGATATCATATAGGGATGTAAAAGTAATTTCCTAAACTTTTTTTTTTTTTATAAACAAAAGTGGTTTATGATGCTCAACCTTCGGGGTTCATTGATTTTTGTAAAAACCAAAATTATGTTTATAAACTTAAAAAGGCTTTGTATGGTCTTAAGCAAGCTCCCAAAGCTTGGCATGATAGACTAAAAGCATTTTTGATAAAACACGAGTATTCAATGGAAATGGTCGATAATACACTTTTTACTAAGAAATCAAAATCACATCTTATCATTGTTCAAATATATGTCGACGACATTATATTTGGTTCTATGAGTCAGAACTTGTGTGATGATTTTGCAAAAATCATGCACGACGAGTTTGAGATGAGTATGATGGGGGAGTTGAACTTCTTCTTGGGTCTTCAAATCAAACAAATGGAAGACATAATATTTTTCAATCAATCCAAGTACATCAAGGAGATGTTAAAGAAGTTAGGGTTGGAAGATTCCAAACCAACCAAGACGCCGATGTCAATGGAGATCAAGCTTACCAAGGACGATGAAGCCGACTCCATGGATAGCTCTAAATAACGAGGTATGATTGGTAGTTTACTTTATTTAACTACAAGTAGGCCCGATATTATGTTTAGTGTTTGCTTATGTGCTCGTTTCTAAGAAAATCCTAAGACTACCAACAACATTAGAAGTAGCAACAATAGGAGGACTCGCCACTTTTTTAGGGCAATAGTCACATGCACATTACCAAAAAATCTTACATATATCACATCTAGGCGGCCTCCATTCATACTCAACACGGATGGTTTCTTTGGTGAAATCATCCCCAGAAAGAGATGGTATACCAATAGTAACAACATCCACGAGATCAACCTCTGAATTTACCTTAATTAAGCACCGAGCAAAACTACTCCTACCCCACGAATCATTACACATGGAGCTTGTGTATGAATCAAGCATAACAGGTTTACCAATGAACGTATAATTAGAACTTACCACCATCCTAATTCAAAAGACTTAAACAGGAGAACATCAAGCAATTTAACCCATATCAAAATACGAAGGTCATTCTTCTTTGAGCAAATCTAGTATCCCCGTGACATTTCTTTGAGAAATATCGGAGATTTACAAATCAACCAAGGACCACCCTCCATAACAGCCTCTAAACCAGCCCGGGAATCAAATTTAAAGAAAAAGAGCCTGGGAACTCCTCCATATCCTTTTCAACCCATTACTTTCGCCCAGTTGTTCTAGCATATATTCAACAACCGGAAACGCCATTCTCTTTCCAATAAAGTAGCCATATAGATGTGTTCAAAGCGAGTACTAACATTTTCAACAACTTTACGGGAATAGAGATGTTTAACGACCATCAAATACGGGATCAGCCACCAAGGTACGAAAGTTAGAATTAACATTTGGTTGATCCTTTGCACTTCCACCCGCAACTCCAGCATATGATGTTGACTTATTGATGTCCACAGACTGAACGATAGGGTCACTAGGTATTGTGGATTCATCAACATTAAGATTAATTGAATCATCAGCATACGAAACCTTACAAGGGATAACATCAGCATTATTCCGATCAACCTTAATTAAATTACATATAGAACCTAATGCTTCCAAGGTTTCCATACGATCTTTATTAGTCAACTCAGATAATAACTCATCATGTTTACCAGCATCAATATCATTAATTAACTTTTGCAAGTCACCCACAGTAGTTAATGGAACTCCAAAAGTGGCAGCAACATCAATACTATACAGTTCTCGGGGCACGTTAATAATAGAAGACGGAGAAACCAAAGGAGAAGATGTACTCACCTTTGGACTACTTCTAAGCTGCATACCAACCCTAGCAGCACCATCTCCAAACATAGTACCCTTATCACTTGTATTCGACATTCTTGACTGCAACAAGCAAAATGAAACCTAAAAAACCCTAAACAAAGAAAACTAAAAGATCAACACAACAGCTATGAGATCCACGTCTATCTCATCACGAAAAACCTTTGAAGGAAGGCAATAATATAAATACACAAAGGACTATCTGACTTCCATAATGAAAGTCGATAAGAATTAATAAAGATCCCTAAAGAATGAAAAAACACCAAACCCTAAATGAGAGATCGCACCCTAAATCTTTAGAGAAACATCAATCAAATAAGAAACTTGTTAAATCATTATAATCATAAGATTAACAGATTAAACAAGAGTATTATATGATATTCGGATCAAGAAAGAAGAAGATTATGCGATCAGAATTGATGGAATAGAGGGAGCCATTTTTTCGCAAAGAAGAATTTTATGCGATTAGAAAGAAGAAGATCTATTTTGTTAGCTTTGACTTGATTATTACCTTGATGAGTGATTAACAAAGTATCCCAAATTTCTTTTGCGGTTTGACACATAAAAATTATTTCATATTCTTTACGTGGTAAAGCATTATATATTACCATTTTGGCTTCATTATTTTTAGCAAGTTTTTTTTAAGATCATCATTTTGTTTATGAAAAGATACAATTTCATCCTTTTTAGTTTCGGGATTAAATTGAATAGGAGGAAAATCACCATCGGTAATAACATGCCAAAGATCTAGATCTTTTGATTTCACATAAGTTTCGAATCTATTTTTCCAATAAATAAATCCATCACTTTTAAATAGTGGTGGTCTTTGCATAGATTGCCCTTCTAAATATTTTTCCGATTCCATAGATCGATTCAAGTTTTAAAATACAATTTATTTTAAAAATCTTGTTTAGCCGTGCTCTTGATACCAATTATGGAAAACTAGAAGGGGGGTTGAATAGTTTTACCGCTTTTTAATTTAACGTTTATGTTTGTTTGTAAAACTTAGATTCGACTTTTTGTGAATTCAATGCTTGCACAATATGAACAATATAAGTATATGAAGTGATAAAGTAAGACAAGAGATAAGAGTAAGAACAATCAAACCACAACGCGAGGATTTATAGTGGTTCGGTAACGAAGTACCTCTTCGCCCTACTCCACTCCCCGAGCACCAAACTCGAGAGTTTTCTTCACTATGTCAACAAGCTCCCTTATGGCGGAGAAAACCGTACACAACGTTGCTTACACAGATTTACGACACAAAGCTAAATGTCGAGTTCTAATCTTAGCTAGAACCAATCTATCACAACACAACTTCCCGACTTGTTCACTCCTCACAAACTTCACATCTTCTTCACATATCACACTTCTTCACAACTTCACAACTCTTCACAACTCAAACTCACTTCACTATACCTACTTATATCCAACTATCTTAACACTACTTGTTAATATCACCACGAACTAACTATACTACAAAGATCGCAGATCTAGCTACTACACACAACTTAACAAGTATACTATTGATTAACAAATATGTGATAATAATGCAACAAGATTGCTATGCACACTAAGGTGTAATACTTCTTCACTTTATGATAGAAGTATTCTTCTCTTGCACTTGAGGAATTAAGTTTGGATCACTTGGAAACAAAGCTTTATGATTAAATGATCAAATGATTTAGAGAGATGTATGGGCTGTTTTTAGAACAGAAAGAAATGAGTTGCAAAAGGTGAGAAAAAATGTTGGGGAATAGTCCAAAGTATTTATAGTGACAGCTGAAGAGCGTGGTCTATGGCCGGTCCCCTTAAATAGGATGCCGGCCCCCTTATAATTAAGGGGGTCCCCCATGTATTTAAGGGGGCCGCCCATTTTCAGGCGCTCCCCTTTTTGTCCAATTCAAGGGAGGTGTGTTACTGGACTTTTTCTAGCCGTTTTAGGTTCGAAAATTTGAAATTCAAAATGTTTATTTTGAATAAAACCTTTCTTTTAAATATAGAAAATGTTTTGTGATGTTTATAAAAATGTTTGTAATATTTTATAAAAAATTTAAGGTTGAATAAAAATTCCTTTGATCATAAAATGCATTAAGCATTTATTTATTTATACCTTTAAGTGATGTAAATGTTGAAATGAGAATTTACTCCTAATTACTTGTTTCGTTTATATACGTTGAACGTTTTTATTTATTGTGATTATCAAAACGTTAAAATAGTGAAAGAAATTAATAATGGTTTTTATGCATGATATTTCTATCAACACAATAATAATAAACCAATAAGGCAGCTGAGACATGCATACATGGCCGTAAATAGACATGCACGCTCGATCAAATCCTCATTCGCGTAAAACTCATGGTTAATGATTAGGAAATGGAATTAAATTGTTGTTAAATAAAAAGTACGAAACAAATAGATTAAGTCTAAAATACAAGTTGCTTGACACTTTTCTCGAACGTTCCCAGGAGGGAAAGACACAACTATTTACAAACGTCTTGATCATAGATCAAAACAACAATCTAAGTTGGCATTCCCGTAATGGTCAACTTCCCAATCATCCCATACTTTACATACTTTACAAGGTAAGTGGCGATATCTTCCACTTTATACAATACTCTACATCGTCGATTTGTATCAACGAATAATCGATCCTTCATGTAATTCCTTCGGTAGTTGCGAAACGATTATCTTCAAACTTTCCTTCTCTTTTTTGTTGTGATTTTTCTAATTTTTTTGATTTTTTAACATCTAACTATATACGAAACTCGGAGTAGTTTCACCATCTTCACGATCATAATAATTCCGGATAATTCCTTCGATAATTCCTTCATTCTTCGGACGTACCAATAATTGCGATGGTAGTAAAAATACATGAGTTTTGACTATAATATACATTCCCATTTGCGATGTGCAAATTCTTCCAACCGTACCAAAATTGACACAAGACTCAGGAAATACAAACTTTACACTTTAAGCAACTAGCAACTATAAAATAAACTTAATCTAACAGGGTAGGCTAAGGTGTAAAGGTGTAACGAAACAAATAATTGGTGTAGTTCCTAAAGGATTGGCTCTACGGGTTGTTCTAGGGGTATCTTACTCTTAAAATGAGAGTAAACAAAGGGTTTATACGGGGGTTAACTAACTAGTGTAGTTAGTTAATAAGCAACATGTAAAGGCGTTTTGGGTGTAATCCTAAAATTTACCAATTTAAACAAGTTACTCCATCTAAATCCATAGTACTTATCACTGCGGTCTCGAATAGATATACCAAGCCAAGTTCTAAAGTCTACAACATCACCGGCACACTCATATTTTGTGGAATTTGGGTAAACATTTGGAAACAGATAAGGCTAAATTCTCACAATATCTAATAAGGGTTATTGTGTGCGGGTTATGTAACAAGTAATTTCACAAAAGTATGCTTGAATTTTTTTTAATTTGAGCATAATTTAAGCATTTTAGTATGAAAATTAGGACAAGTAAACATTCTAATTCCATCCCCCCACTTGAATTATACAACGTCCTCGTTGTATAGATAAAACATTAAATACGGGAATTAAAAAGAATTAGAATGAGAAACTCCCCTGATATTTGCTCGATAGATTCTCCATGTTGAGTTTAATTGAGCAAGAATTCGTGTTGAACAGCCGCCTTGAAGTTTCAAGACTCCAACACTTCAAGATCTCTAGATTTGTAAATTCTCCACCAATATTCGTCGATATTTCTTTCACGAGGTCCTGTGTAAAATATAGGAAAAACATGTGCATTCCTATCTTGGTACCTACGGTTAATTTAAACTAAACTAAACAAACTAAATACAAGTCAGTCTGGTGAATACGCCGTATCATGTACATGAATACGCCGTATTGCCAGAACTGACAATAATGTTTTTAAAGTGCATAAAAAGTAAAGACTGATAACGTCCAGATAATCAATACGCCGTATGGTATGGAGCGGATACGCCGTATTGATGTCTGGGAAGACAGACTCGATAAAATTAAATAACAATCCGGGTTGTCTCCCGGGAAGCACTTTTGTTTATAGCGAAGTCTTTAAGTTAGACTTTTCTTCAGCTTCTCACTCGGTGCGCGTAACCATCCATCCTTATAATATCGTTTAGGGTCGAACGGAATGCCAAAAGACACATACAAATTCATAATGAGATAGAATAGCATTCCGTTTGCGTAATAAATCCAAATCACGATATTTACTTTTAAGTTCATGACAAAACTTCTCATTTTGAAAGTTTTAGTGATTTTATCGTGACTTGATTCAGAAAGTATATTTGACCCTTGTGTGATTTCATTACCCCCCAAATACTGTATTTTATCGATCTCACTATCATCATTGTCTTTTTCCGACTTTAAACCATCGGGGTGAATAATGTTGAAGGGGAATAGATCATTAAAGTACAAAACATTTTGTTCCTCCTCATCATATTCAGACAATGATATTTCATCATTTAAATTAAATTCATCGATATGTTGAGGGCTTAAGATCGGTTTAGTTAATAAATCTGAGTTAGACATTTGGGCATCATTGTAAACAATGGCTGGAAATTCGTTCTCAAAATCATTAAAGAAGTCTAAATCATCAAAACAACTGACTGTAGGCTCAAGTGATGGAAGTGAAGGCATGACTTTTTCATTATCATTTTCCACATGTACTTTATGTTCATTTTTCTATAGATTTGAGTCAACGTGTAAAAGTAAAAAAGCAAAAAACAGAGTTGTTTTATTCACCCGAGACGAACACACACAAAGAAACACAAAAGACGAAAAACCTAGAAACAAAGTACCGGTGACCAAAAAAATCTTTAACCAACATTGCTCATTCTGATTGATCGAAGGTATGTTTTTCGGTTAGTGAATTCAAAGTATTTTAATATTGGGCAAATTGCTTAAAAATGTAGTAAACTTCCCCTTTTTTCTAATTCTATGCAGTCATCTTTTTTTCTTCCTATTTTTTCGCCTTACACTTTTTTAATTTCGACTTTTAAGTGTATTTTTTGTGTCCTTTTAACCAATTACGTTTTTTAACTAAACCTGTTAAACCGTGAAGGTTAAATTGTAGATTACATGTGAACTAAATACATATGACAAGTCAAACATTCAAAAGTCTATTAAGGTGTGCAGAAATACTTATAAGATCTTAATGAAAATGAGCACAAATCTTTTTTGTTAAGTGTGAGAGATCGCCTGACAAGTCCGAAGTGACTATTTGTGTTTGTTTGACGTCTATATATTAATGCGATTTAATCTAATTATAAACAACAAAAATTAGTCTAAACTTTTCTTTAAAGCTATTTATAAGATATTGTGCATTTCAATACTCCGCCTCATTTCGAGAGATCTCATGTTAGTTTTAGGTTTTCATGAAACACTTTAAAGAGATGAGTTATTATCACGAAATTCGTAAGATACAAAAGAAGCTAATTCATAAATCTATAACGTAGTTTGTCACTACATCTTCATATAAATTTTGGTTTAAGAACAAGATGGTGATGTTGCTTTATAACTCTCTAATTTGAATTTGGTACACAACTACACACTAAGGCAAGCTTTGCATACGTGTATGTAATATGATTTTTCACATTTCGCTAATGGGATTTTAAAGTTGACTTCTTAAATCCGAATGTCAATTTACAGGGATAACATGCGCAGTTACTACAAAAAGCATATGTAATACTTAATAGTGATTGGATTGCCACAACGGCACAACTATTAGAAAAGTAATTGTCTTACAAAAAATTTAGGTTTGTAAAGATTTCATATCACATCACTTAATCATCACCCATAAGATTTAGTTTGATATGAAATGAGATGCCTTTGTGATGGAAATCTATGCACATGTTTGAGAAAATATTGATAAAGCTTTAAGTGTCTTCTTTAACACACATTTTTATGAAGTTTTTGAAATTGTTCGAATATCTTACGAATTAAGATTTCATCTTTGTTCAATCACAATATCAAATTTCGATTTAAAGGATATAATAATTGGAGGCTTAATTATTATTATTTTTTCCATGTTTCGGTATTAGATAGCTTCTCAAACTTAAAATTTCTAAAACATCCTAGCTATTTATTACCCGCTATCTATAAAATTAATTTCATATAAAAATGAAGTTTTCTCTTTTTTAATTTTTACTTTTCATAATCACATGACACCTATTTGATAAAATGCCTTTGTTAATGAAATGCCTTTGTGTTGGAAATAATGGCTTGCTTGTATAAAATATGAACAATCTTTAAATGTCAATAACACACATTTTTATGAATTTTGTTAAATTGTTCGAATATCTTACGAATTAAATTTCATCTTTGTTCAATCACACTATCAAAATTCGATTTAAATATTACTAATTCGAGCTTAATTATTATTTTTCCATGTTTCGGTATTAGATAGCTTCTATGACTTAAAATGTCTAAAACATCCTAGCTATTTATTACGTGCTATCTATAAAATTAATTTCATACAAAAAATTACCTAAAACTTTGAGAAGACATTTTGCATTCAAGACGAGTTTATGTATAACTCTGAAAAGGCATGATTTGCGTATACCACTATTTTTAATTTTAGAGTTAAACATCTATTTTCCATCCGCATCTTTTGACTATAATATATGTTGTTTTTTCAACTAAGTTGTGAGTTTGATTACTAAGATGATTACTTCAATTTGAGTTCAAAATCAAAACTCTTAGAATGACTATTGGCTTAGTTAAACAATGAATTTAGATTATAAAACATCTAACAAGTAATATTTTATATCGTGGATTGATGAAATTATTAATGTGTCCAAGTTATTGAACAAGTCACTTTGTACATAAAACTTTTTGTTAGTGGTCATACGTATTGATTCATACATTGAAACTTTGAGTAGAGATTCAGTGAGATCAAAATTTGAAAGATGAAAAATAGTTATAAATGCACAAGATTAGTTTTGTGGGTTTTGAGTTTTTAATATCAAGGATTATAGATTTTACCACATCTAACTTAAACATAACACACAACCTTTTGATTAAACTGGTATGTTTCAACGCCTCTTAACCGCTAAAGTAGAAAATCATATTATTCACACATGTTAACCGACTCAACAAAACCATTTTATATACATTAGGATTATTACCTAAATCTAATTTAAATATAGGTCCAATACACTTATTTTCGGTTTTATAAGTATTATAGCAATATAATATACATGTTTCGTAAAACTATGTTTTAACAACTGATTTTCTGTTTTACATTTTATACGTGAAATAGAATTATATGGCTATTTGAGTGCTTCTTTAAACTATTTATAGGGATTGTTTTGAGAGCTTATTTAAATTACTTATAGGGTTGTTTCGAAAGCATATTTAAACTACTTATAGAGCTGTTTGGAGATTTTATTTAAACTACTTAACTTATTTAATATTGAGATTAATACTAAGATTAAAATTATTATAGTAAATGTGTTGTAAAAAAGTAACACTTAACTTATTCAATATTTTTTTTAATATTTTCGAAACATATATCCCATATTTGATATGTGTTAATATAAAAAGATCATTTTTGTTATCAAACTTTTATTAAATGTCATCAAATGTTAACCAACTGGGCTAGCTCAGTTGGTCCACCACCAAGATTCCTTAGGGGCTTGGGGAGGGGATGTTTGGCTAGGGGAGGTCTTGAGTTCGAGTCCCACCCGGGACTTTTACCCCTTCAGGCGGAATATGAGGAAGTATAGGCGGGTTCAGGGTACAACAAATTTTATTTATTTGGTTGTTGCATTATTTTACACTTTCTCAAAGTGAAATGTATTGGAAATAAGCACTAATAAACTACTCACTAATCATAACAAATAAACTAGCAACAATCATAATATCAAACATAAACATTTTTAAGCTAAATAAATCTAAACTACTAAAATAAAAAAGAGAAAGAGAATAGACCCGAAATGAAGAACCGCAATGATATAAAACCACCCGATCTTACAAACTTAATAAACAAATAAGCTTATCACCTAAAAAGCTTCTACTTCACTAATTAGCAAATAAAGGTGTCAATTTTATCTACCAATTACTTCCATAAAAACCATAAAGATCAAAACTTTATCTATTTATCAACCTTATAAGACCCTTAAGCTCCGGCCTTAGAGTTGGATAGATTTCATCAACATTAAAACAAACAAGGGTTAAGATGCACAAGATAATAATAAGCTACTAAGAAAAAATAAGCTAGATTTCATCAATCAAGTGAACTCGGATCGGGTATATTTAAGGATTTAGATCTAAGAAAAATAAGCTAGAATTAAAAAGCAACAAACTTTATGCTAGAAAATAAGCTAAAAATATAAGATCTATTATTTTTAGATCTAATCCACCTGAAACCAAGGTGTTCAATCAAGTGAACAAGAGACGGGTATATTTAAGGATTAGATCTATATATAAAAAAAATAAGCTTGAATAAAAATAAGCAATCAAAAATAAGCTAACATAAGCTCACTTGAAAAGCTCTAAATCGAAAACAAATATAAAATAAGCTAGTCTAAATAAGCTATTAAGGAAGCTTATTAGAATATAAGCTTAAGAGATCAGATCCAAAAATAGGCTATAAGCATGAGCTTATTTGGAAATAAGCTAAAAAGAAATAAGAAAAAGACAAGAGAATAAGCTTAAATAATAAGCTAAAGAAAACACCAACCTTTGAAATAAACTTCTTCATTTAATAAGCTCAAAATCTTGATTACAATAAGCTAAAATAAGCAACAAAAAGCTTTTACAATAAGCAAACTAATAAGCTACACTAAATCTACACTACTTGAAAATTAAACTAAATCCTAACACACCCAAATGCCATCTGCTGCGTGAGATTTATAGCCTAAAGTAGGTGGGGGCATTTTCATCATTTCAGGCAATCAACCAATAAGAGCATTAGATCTGAGGGCATATTCGTATATTTAGTAACAAGATGGCTTAATAATGAAGCCAATGATTGGCTTGGGAGTGAGAGACCTCGTATGCCAGCAAATGATAAAATCGATCCACCAATCGTCGATTGCTACGTGAGCTTGCCAACAAATATCTCCTTTTTCCTCCATTTAAAAGCCACCACCTGGACATTCTTATGTGTATCACCAACTTTACTCGGTTAATAACAAAAAATGAATTGAGAATATGAGATGCCACGTGGAGGAAAACAATTGGATGAAAAAAATATAATGGACAGTCACGTGATGGGGTGGGAATTATTTAAGGATGCACGTGACTACTCAAATTGCATTTCAAAATTTTCATTTGATGAAATGAATGCTCTCTCTCCCTTTATATTCTTGTGTCCATTCGTAGCAGTTGTAAAGAAAAAGGCATTGGGCTTTATCCTTTCTTAATATGGGCCGAACAATGGAAATAGGCCGCATGTGACTTATATCTTGGGCTCGGTTTCACCTGGGCCTCACTTCATTCTATTTTCATCTTTCTGGGCCAGATTACTTTAGGCTGGGGTGTGTTAACAAGTGGTATGTCTTGAGCTTTATAACTATGGGTCGGTTCGACCCATATAAATAGAGTCGGGCCGGCCCAATAAAAGATGAAAGCATCGTCAGACTTGATTTTTCATGCTCTTTCAAATGGTATGCTCAGGAACTTTTCACGACTTTGTCTTGATTTTGAATACTAGGCACTCTTGATCGCGCCGAACCCGTAAATTCTCGGTTTTGCTCCGTTTTCAATCATTTTTACATGCAAGACATAAAAATACCAAACAAACATATTTTCAAGATAATTATCCATATGTTAGCATTTTTAGTCCGATTAATAGTGTTTTACGGGGTATAAATGATGTGTGTTTTAGCGCACATCAAATTCCCCCACACTAAGCCATTGCTGGTCCCACACACAATGTAAATAAAACACGCCCGAAAATAAATAATTAAATCCCCTTTTAACTTATGACCCCTCACAATCAAACAAGAACAGAAAAGGTCCATTAAGGAGGTTCAAAAATTACTTATTTCTAAAGCGCCCCCGTTTTAACCACTTTATTCAATAATAGATAAAAATTAAGATAAAATTTTTATAAAATTTATTTAAAAGGCTTTAAGAACGGGAGTTCGTCATCCTTGACTTTTCACAATTCCCAAACTAAGCTTAAAACGAAATCACAATTAAATATAAGATTAGATGCTAACACTACTCATAAATGCTAATTGTGTATACATGGCTACTTTTTGCTCCCTTATTCCTAAATCCTCTAAGGATTTTATTTTTATTTTTATTGTTGACAAATAAATTATGTCCTTATTAATATAAAGTAAACCCGATTTAGACCATAATTAGTTTGAAATCCTTTCATAAAGAGACGATATGGTGAGAATAAGGTCCACATTAAGGTTCTAAATTTGCTTGATTTAGGGGTTATCCTTTTTATTTCATCCGCAACAACTCAACTACGAGTCCAGAGACGGAGGCCTTATTTAGATAACCTCAGAGTCGAAATTTGGCTTTATACCTATTATTATTGCAACATTATTAAACCTCGGTCCTTTAGAAGGCTGCAACATCGGTTGTGAGCGGGTAAGATGCAGCAAACATATTTCGACCTCGGTAATTTCCTCGACCTTTTAGAAGGCTGCAACATCGGTTGTGAGCCGGCAAGATGTAGCAAACTTTTATCAGTCTCGGATTATTAATATATGCCTTATTTAGAAGACTGCAACATCGATTGTGAGCCGACAAGATGCAGTAAACTTTTATCAGCCCATAGTTTTATTATTATTTTTATTCTTTCCTCCACCCTTTAAATGACTGTCACATCGGTATGCGAGCCGACCATGATCTAGAAGTCTTATTTTGGCTTTGGTTTATTACATAATTATCATTATTATAGCCAAATTTCAAGTCCTGTGGTCTTTTAACAACTACCACATCGGTATGCGAGCCGACCATGGTCCAGGAGTCTATTTCTCCACAACACTAACAAAACCTCGATGTATACCTTACTTTACCAGAAGAAATCTCTACGAAGTAATTTAAACTAAGAATCGTAAAAACCTAAAGCAACTTTATTTTATTCAACAATTATATAGCGTTTAGTAAGCTGGTGGGAGCAAAAAGCCACAATTAACCTCTATGGGCTCTAAAGATATCCAACTAATCCACGCTTAGCATCAAACTTATATTTAACTTTATCATATTTCGTCCTTTGCAAAATTTTAAAGTTGAACAAACGCTTAGTCTAAAAAGCTAAGGAGAAAGCTAGAGTTTAAAACTTGGTCAAGTCAAAAGCTACTTAGTTCTACGGGCCTACTTATTTCTATACTTTAATATTTTTATCATTTTTTTTCATTACATATATATATATATATATATATATATATATATATATATATATAAAATATATATATATAATTCATAAAAAAACAATAAAAAATATAAAATATTGGTCAAAACGGGGTTGCGGGGAACACAGTATAGGCACAAATATGAACACGATTTCGATAGAAATCCCCCCCACACTTAGAATGGAACATTGGCCTCAATGTTCAAAAATATTAGGTTTTACCCCCACACTTAGGAACGAAGAAAAGCAAATGCAAAAAATTCCAAGTGTGAAAAGGGAAACATAATATATATACATGATCATGATTAAGGATTCCATAATAAGCAGAAGATTGAAGACCGGGCGATTGGATGATTGAAAACAAGCACGGGTCTTCATGATCTTGAGGAATCCTGCAAAAAAAAAATGGTACCACATACCAAAGAAAGAAGCACGCCCCCACACTTAGGCTATAAAATAACACTCTCACTTATTAATCAAGAAAATAGAAAGAATAAAAGACACGGGTTGCCTCCTGAGAAGCGCTTATTTTTGTTAACCGAGTCTTGAGCCTGACTCGATCCCCCATACTTGAGTTGGTCAAAGAGGATAGAAATGGAGATACAAAACATCATCGGGCTTTTATAAAAATTAAAAGTGATTTCGCCCTGATGAGATAAGAGATGAGAAGTAAGAATACCAGGATTGAATACTTTGTCCTCGTTTTCGGATGAAAACGGAAGCAAAGTGTCAAACACTGGAGAAAGAGGATCACGGATGAATGAAATAGAAAATTCATCCCGTGATAAAAGTCTCTCGGATTGGACTTCAATGAATATCCCCGGATCGAAAATCTTGTTTCCGGATCCGAGGGAATCATGAGAAGGAGTGAAGTCCAAATCCGGATCAAGGGTGGGAAGGGTGGGCAAAATATTAGGCATAAGAACATAGTGTTCAGAAATGTCACCCACCACTTTGTTAGTCAAAACACCCGTATCGGGCTCAAAATCAAAGAAAACCTCAACATCCGGTGGTTCCGGAGGAGGACGAGGAGATGACGGATCATTAAAATGATCAAGGTTAGATGACTCAATTTCGGGAAGGGGAAGGGGATCAATGCTAAGCAATTCTTCAAGAAAACGGATATCCCCTTCCGAGTCATAGTCGTCATTCTCAATGCCCGGTGGCATCGAGTCATCCGTAGCAAGAAATAAGTCGATCTCCTCCATATGAGAGTCACTATCCTCAACGGGGATAGGAGATGGAGATAGAGACTCAAGAATCGTATCAGCAATTTCCAAATTAAGTTCTTCCGGCGGTCGTGGAGATGAATTATCATACAACAAATTCTCAACAAGACGGATTTCTTACTTTAGATCAAAGTCGGCTTTCTCAATTCTTGGTGGAATCGGATCGATATGAGCGAGTTCACCGAAGAAATCCTCGAGAAGAGAATCAATCTTAGGAGAAGAGTCAATTAAAGTATCTCGATTAAGCAAAGATTCAATAAGATTAGATTCGGCATTGAAATAATGCGGATCTATCTTAGTAGAAATGATTTCTTCATCATCAAAAAGAGGGTTCGAATAAATTTTGAAATTTTCCATTGGAACGTCCTCATTATAAAATGACTTGTCATCACTAGAGGTGAAATCGTCGTTAGAATCAAAGAGAGGATTTGAGAAAGTCGTAAAAATTGGAGAAGATTCATCATTAACGGGCACATCACACTCACTTTTATTATCGGAAGAATCCTCGGACTCACTTGGGATTGGGACAAGGTTCTCAACACTAGACTTTATTAATTCGTCCGATTGCTTTTTAGGAATAGTGCTAAGATGCTCGTCCCTCATACTTAGAGAGTACTCAGGTTCTTCGGTTGGTAAGTCGTGTGTGATTGCATTAACCGGAGAAATTTGAGTTGTTTTATTCAAAGGAATAGTGCTCTCCTTGTGAATAACTTTAAAATTCTGCAAAGATTCTGTAATACGAGTTCTACGTTTAGTCGCTGGCTCGGCGATATTCTTAACTTCCTGCTTTTCCTTATCGAGATGTTGAGAGTTCAAATTAATCGAGAGAAGTTTAGAATTAAGAGCACTTTCAATTAGATCATCAACATTATTATGAATACAATAAAGCTCTTTTTGTTGACAAATTTTAAGCAAATCTAGCATCGTATCTTCCATATTTTGCTTTTGCTCTTCACAAACTTTTGTTCCACACGTTTCTTCAATAAGTTGACGAAAAACGAAGTTCGGTGAAAGTTCTTCCTTTTCTTGAGCTGCCTGCTCTTGTTCACGTAATTCTTGCTCACGTTGAGCTACAAGTAAAGCCTCCTGCTCACGTAACTCTTGATTCATCCTCTCCTTAAAATCTTCCATCATTTTATAAAGCTCGTTCTTTGTTTCACTATCAAAGAAAAGAAAGGAATGACTTCTAGAATTTCCTGAGCCTGATGAGTGTCGAACTGCTGCGGGGGTTGAATTTGGTTAAAACCAGAATAAATTGGATTATAACAAAAATTAGGATCATGATTTTGGTTTATTGGTTAACACTGAAAATTCTCATGAAGAACCCTGTAATTTTCATAAGGAAATTGTTGTGGCTGACTCGGAGAATAATGTAGAGGTTGGTTAAATCCAAAGCCTTGATTGTAACAGGAACCTTGATCAAAGACGGGTGTGTTCCCTGTTTGACAATCGAAACCCGAATGAGAGTTCCCTCCACAAAATTCACACGAGTATGTCTCGTATTGTGTTGTGGAGGTTGGTTGAAGAAGTTCGGTGTTTCATTATAAGAATAAGGATTTGGGTCATAGAAAAACTCATTTTCGGATCCTACACTGCTACAGCTCGGACAGTTTCCACCCTTAAACGGACCTCCACACCACGAGCAACCAAAATGGTTATACGAAGACATGTCGAAGAATTAAACGGAATAGAGGATAAAGAAGAAAAGAATTAAATGAAAGAAAAGGATAAAGGAGTTTTTGGATTTTTTTTTATAATTTTTATAAATACGAAAATAAACTTTTCAAAGAAAGGATCTTCAAGGCACTAACTTCAAAGACCACGTGTAGATCGTACACCTCTCCTCAGCAACAGCGCCAAAAACTGAATCGAGTAATATATATATATATATATATATATATATATATATATATATATATATATATATATATATATATATATATATATATATATATAATATTTATAATACCAAACAGTAATAGTATAGAGAGTATCCCGTTTGATATAAAAATTGCTTGAGGACAAACAATATTTTTATCTCCCGGATGTCGTATCCCGACGAGAGATGAATTTGAAATCCACGAAAGTATCTTGTTTGATGCTTGAATATCAAATATTTTTGTTTTTGGTTTTAAAACTAATTTTAATCACTAAAAATTACCAATCTAAAATTACTAATAATAAAACTACCAAATTTAAAGCTAAATGATCTAAAAGATATTTAAGAGACGATAATGCTTGCTAAGTGACGTGAAAAGTCCATCAAGTGTGAATTAAGGTTTTACTTAACGAATTAATTTCCTTAGAAAAGATAATTATCTCACAACGTTGGCTTATATTGACAAAAACCTCTTAAAAATATACTAATTACTAGATGTGTAGTTTGACTATTTTTTTGGATTTTGCCCTTTAAAACATTCAAACTACAAATCTAAATAATCGAAGATTATTAATCAACTAAACCTTTTATAAATCCACACTTAATTTCCAAATCACTATATCACTTAACAAGCACTAATTAAACTACTCACTAGCAACAATCATTCTAATAAGCATAAACATTTTTAAACTAAATAATAAGCTACAACTACTAATAAGAGAGTGAAAAAAGAAAGAATAACCTGATTGAAGAAAATGGAAACGAATATAAACCACCCGATCTTATAAACTAAATTAAACACTAAAGATTAAAACTTTATTAGTTTATATAACTACTTAGTTAATAAAGTTAGTAACTTTATATACTAAATAGCCTTAAAAACTAAAAAGCTTTAAACTTTAATAGTAAAATAAGCTTATAAGACCCATAAGCTCCACGCCTAAGTGTTGGATCGATTTCATCAACATTAAAACAACCAAAGTTATGATAAACAAGATATATTAATAAGCTACTAATTATTCTAAAGACAATAAGCTATTAAAAAACAAAACTTTAGATCTAAATCCACCCGAAACTAAGGTGTTCAATCAAGTAAACTCGGATCGGGTATAATTAAGGATTTAAATCTAAGAAAAATAAGCTAAAATTTAAAAGCAACAAACTTTATGCTAAAAAATAAGATAAAAAGACAAGATCTACTCCCTCTGTCCCAAATTTATAGTCCCTCTTTCCATTTTGGGTTGTCTCAAAATTATTGTCTCCTACTAAATATAGATAGAAAAGTTTGATCAAGTTAACCATATTGCCCTTGCTTGAAATTATTATTACAAACTTTAAATAAGACTTTAATTAATTAGCGAAGGGTAAAATTGTCATTCTGCTAAAAAGTAAGAGAGAAGCTGTAATAAATGCACTTTTCTTAAACTGTGTGTTTTTTGTCAGATGACAATAATTTTGGGATGGAGGGGGTATTATTTTTAGATCTAATCCACCCGAAACTAAGGTGTTCAATCAAGTGAACAAGAGACGGGTATATTTAAGGATTGGATCTAAAAACAATAAGGTAAAAAAATAAGCAACAAAAAGCTTTTACAATAAGTAAACTAATAAGCTAGAAAGACATAAAAATAAGCTACACTAAATCTACACTACTTGAAAATTAAACTAATTCCTAACACACCCAAATGCCATCTGCTGCGTGAGATTTATAGCCCAAAAATAGAGAATAAGCAAACCGAGATTTTTAATAAACTTCAAACCATTCTTAATACAATTTCCCAATAAGCTTGCGAAATAAGAAAGGTACAATAAGCCAGAAATGGCCATGTGGGCTTGCCAACATATATCTCCTTTTTTCTCCATTTAAAAGCCTCCACCTGGACATTCTTATGTGTATCACCAACTTTACTCGGTTAATAACAAAAAATGAATTGAGAATATGAGATGCCACGTGGAGGAAAACAATTAGATGAAAAAAATATAGTGGACAGTCACGTGATGGGGTAGGAATTATTTAAGGATGCACGTGACTACTCAAATTGCATTTCAAAATTTTCGTTTGATATAATGAATGCTCTCTGTCCCTTTATATTCTTGTGTCCATTCGTAACAATTGTAAAGAAAAAGGCATTGGGCTTTATCCTTTTTCAATATGGGCCGAACAATGGAAATGGGCCGCATGTGACTTATATCTTGGGCTCGGTTTCACCTGGGCCTCACTTCATTCTCTTTTCATCTTTCTGGGCCGGATTACTTTCCGCTGGGGTGTGTTAACAAGTGGTATGTCTTGAGCTTTATAACTATGGGTCGGTTCGACCCATATAAATAGAGTCGGGCCGGCCCAATAAAAGATGAAAGCATCGTCAGACTTGATTTTTTGTGCTCTTTCAAATGGTATGCTCGGGAACTTTTCACGACTTTGTCTTGATTTTGAATAATAGGCACTCTTGATCGCGCCGAACCTGTAAATTCCTATTTTTGCTCCGTTTTCAATCATTTTTACCTGCAAGACATAAAAATACCAAACAAACATATTTGCAAGTTAATTATCCATCTTTTAGCACTTTTAGTTTGATTAATAGTGTTTTACGGGGTATAAATGATGTGTGTTTTAGCGCACATCAATCCTCTATGATAATGTATATGGAAAACGTAAAATTAGAGTTTGTATATATAAAAATCAAGTCGCGACGGCGTCATAGCTTTTCAGACGTCATCGCCAAGCTAGGGTTTCTTGGGGCTTCATTACTTGACAGCTGAGCCAGACGACGTCAGCATTAATCCAGACGGCATAACACTTCAATCCAGATGTGGTTTGAGCTTTTCTAGACGTGGTCTCCATAGTCTGGTCTTGAATTATCATCAATCTTCATGCCCTTTAGCTATCTTGTCTGGTTTCTTCCAAAATTGAGCCCAAGTCACGTGTATTTCCTCCAAATGTCTTCCAAGTGCTAAAAATGCAAAAAGAAACGATTAAGCGCATATTTTAGACATAATTGCATAATTATAAGATTAAAATGACCCTGAAAAGTGTATAAAATTAAACCTCATCAAATACCCCTACACTTGGGATTTGCTTGTCCTCAGGCAAATGAGCTTTTATACCTCGACAATAAATATATAGAGGGCAATTACCTTACGCTTTAAAGGCTTTCATGGCATAACCAATTAGACTTCATAACTAGAAGCACGGAAAAGATACACTAGCACCTCACAATAAGTGTTTGATTCTCTCTCTCTCTCGATGTATAATAAATTATAACAATATGGAAATTGAAAATGTAACATTCATTACCTAGTCATAACATATAGATTACCATAGGCTTGATAAAGGATCAAACCTCCACTGCTAGCGTAAGTACTAATAGTTACCATCAAAGAGGTCTTTAAAGGGTTGTGAGGTGTAGGTGTAATATGATAACATGGAAACGGAAATGGATAAGAACATTTGGGGGTGACATTTAGGTGAATTTTGGGTGAAATGGTGATTTAATTATCTTATAGGAATACACGCTGGTTTGGTTGCTAGTCGAAGACTCTACCACTCGAACAAGATGTACAAACTCTACAAAACTCTGCATCAAATTTTTTCATTTTCTTTTCTAGACTCTATGATAAACATAAATAAACAAAAGAATAAATAAACAAACGCAAATGGTAGCCCATACATTTTTTTTCTACTTTCTTATAAATTTTTTTGATTTTTTCATATATATATTTTTTTTGTACACTTTGCCCTACCATTTACAACATATAATACATCATTGGGGTTTATAGATACACCCCTACACTTGAACTTTTTACAGACTTGATAAATAAACTAATTTAATGACCCGAATTAGTTGGATCAAAATAACATGGAGCCTATTTGACATACATATGGGGGTATTGACTTAACTTTTCTTCTCCATTCTTCCGTGAAATAAATACTATCATGAATCCTAATCGTCCAAAACAATATATACAAGGATAAGGACTTAGCAACCGTGTACTCCAATAATTAACTAGGGTTTACATAATGATGTACTAAAAACGAGTACATATAGGGTAGGCTAAGGTTTTGGGTGTAACAATTGGTTGTAGGTATCTAATTTCAACTACTACATACTTCTGAAATAGTCTATTCAGGAATTCTTAGAAATCCCCTTTTGGTCGTTCCGTAATACATAAATAGAAGAAATACGAAAAGGATAGGTTGAGGTTTACCTAGGGGGATCTCGCACTAAAAATGATCGTGAAGCAAGGGTGTGAGATAGTTATATAGTCGGGGCGATCATAGTAATAATTACAGGTTTAAAAAATAGGTTAATCCTAGTGCCTCTTATCATTTAGCAAATATTATTACTCACTACGCTGTCTCGGGATGCATCACTAAAGCAAGTTCTAGAATTATATACACTACTGGCAAGGCGCCAAAACAACACTTGTACATCCATAACGATGGAATAGACACACATAATTGTACATTCCCTAACTCGAGAAAGCTTAGAGATATAAACTATCTTGGGCATCAAAGATGAACACCTGAATTTCTAAAGATCTAAAGGTGTAAACCTCACAATTTGGGGGTGAATTCATTTTGAGTAGAAGGGTTCTTTATGCTAGTCTTATAATTCCCTATCAATGAGACGCTCTAGTACTAAGCTTCACCGGTATGTGCCATAAAAATATTAAATTTGGGTCAAAATTACCCTTTACGCTTACGTTTCGATATATTACTCATCATTTTAAGGATAAAGCAAAGACAAATGGTGGAATAGTTTTTAAGGCTTTTATTTCCCCCTATAATTATTACGAACATTGTCCCCAATATTTTACAAAGTACCCGTAAATGAATAAAGGGAACAGAAAATAGAGCGAAAGAAACTAATACTCCCATGGTTTTGCTCAAAGATGGAGAAGAAACAATGATCCCGGCTAAATCGTCATCTAATAATCGTCCACAAGAAACTCCTAAAAACTTTTGGGATTCTCTTAATTAAATATTTCCTGCAAATCAAAGACAAGATGCAACGTGCCTAGCGTAAAATCGGCGGAATGATAAATATACAACTATATGGTTTACGTTTTTGAGTCAATGACAAACAAATAATTAAAAGACAGGATGAATGTGTTAAAAGCATTCGTGGTTTCCTACAGGTTTTTAAGCAATGTACAAATACCAAAAAGTAGACAAATATTTCAAAATCAAAAATCGAGTTTTCCTGTACTGGGCTGGGGACGCCGTTAGGAAAATCCTGACGCCGTCTCCACATTCTGTAAAGAATTTTTTTTCTTTCTTGAAAATTTTCTGCACGCATATCCAATAAGTATTTCCTGCAAAAATTTTACTGCAAACACCACGAAATTTATTAACACAATTGATGTGTGCTAAAACACACATCCTAATAACCACGAAATACACTATAAATCAGACTAATAATAGTAAAATATGCTTAATTATATTGCAAATATGTTTGTTTGGTATTATTATGGCTTGCAAGTATTAAGGATTGAAAATGAAGCATAAACGAGTATTTTTGCGTTCGTTTCGATTGAGAGTGCTTATTATTCAAGATCAAGACGAATTCATGAAAATTCCTCGAGTATGCCATTGGAAAGAGCGCGGAAATACGAGTCCAACGGTGCCTTTGTTGCTTATTGGGCTGGTCTGTAACCCATTTTATGGGTCGGGCCAGCCCATGTTATCTCTAGCTCAAGCCAGGCAAAAGCCCAAACCAGGCCCAATATAAAGTTAGCCCAAGATCCAATTCTATTGAAAATTCTAATATGTTGTTAGAGGAGGATGACGTCACCCTCACGTGCCATGTAATTAAATCATATGTCCTCACATGCGCCTCCACTACATCTTTATTGTCCAACCAAATCAAGACACGTGGCTCTTAATTTTTGAACTCAGTAAGCAGCTAATAAAAAGGAGATGTGCGAGTAAAAAAAGGTGTGCGTTTATTTTACGCAAATGGAAGGACACGTGGAGCTCATCGAGTGGTGGAATGGACTGAAATTCGTCTGTAATCCGAGGGAGAGTGATCCAAGGCCAATGATTGGCTACAATCATTGGTGGCGGTTATGCAGATTTTTCACTTTCATCCCCTGGGATTGGCTATAAAGAAACACGCTCCCCTTTTACTTTTGATTATTAGGATTTAGTTTTAAAAAATTTCTCTCTACTTTTTAGCTTATAAGAATTTAGTTTTAGCTTATAATTAGCTTATTGTAAAAGCTGAGTTGTTAGCTTATTGGGATATTGTAACAAAGATTGTTGTTAGCTTATTAAAGATTATGTTTGGAAGCTTAATGATGTGGCTTATTTCTTTTTCTTTCTTTATCTTCTAGGCTTTTTGAACCTTAAGCTTTTTTTCCTTAAGGCTTATTACTTGAGCTTATAAACCTGCTTATTTAAGGACAAGAAATAATTTAATAAGCTTCACAAGAGCTTATTCGATTCTTCTCTCTTCCTAAATAAAGTTTCGGTTCATAAGTTTAAATAATAAGCTAAGAGCTAGCTTATTTTCGGATTTAAGTTCTTTTAGTTTTCTAAAGCTCTCTCTTATAGATCGAATAAGCTGTTTAATAGCTTATTCATTTCAGTTTGAGCTTATAAAGTTTGTAATCGAGATTCGGTTTAGTTTATTTGTTGTTAAGATTGCGATTAAGCTTATAAGTGCTTATTCATCTTATACCATTTATGTTGCCTTATTTGTATGTTAGGAGTGCTTATTGATGTGGTATGTGCTTATTAGGTTTAGATCTCAATTAGTTAATTAGATTTCATTTAGCCTAAAGCTTTTAAATATATTATATTAGTACTTATAAGAGATTTCGATTTAAAGCATTAGTTCTAAAATTAGATCTAGATTGTTTGGCTTATTCGTTCATTAAATAAGTTGTCGAGAGCTTATGGTATTTTAAATTTGTTGTGGCTTATTCAGTGTTTTGCTTTGTAAAGTTTTGTTTAGCTATAACTAATAATTCCATCCGATTAGGCTGCGTTTGATTTGTTGGGCCTGCGTTTGGTTTGATTGGGCCTGTGGTTTGGTTTGTTGAATTCATTGTTGGGCTTGTGGTTTATCAGAAATAGATATAGTGAAAATTGCAATTAGAATATTAATTGTTTTTAGTTAACATTTTGATTGTGTTTGTCTCGACGGTACCGGTCAACTCATGAGGCGTGGAGCTTAAGGGTTCAATAAGCTAGAAAGAATTTAATTATTTTCTTTAGCTTATTAAATCGGATGGTTATTGTTTATTTGCGGTTCTACAATTCGGTTCTATTTTCTCTCATTTTTCAATTCATTAGTGTAGACTTAGCATACTATGTTTAGATTTGCTTATTTGATTACTATGCTTAGTGAGTAGTTTACTTTTATGCTTGTTAAGTAAATTGGTGAATAGTGAATTAAGTGTGGAATTTAATAAGTGATTAGTGATTAATAATTTTGCAAAAATTATTTAGTTTAGTGTTTTATTTAGTCGAACGGACAAAAGCCGTAAGATTAAGTAGGAATTAAATTAGTAATTGATATCTTGATAAAAAGTTATTTTCAATATTAAGCCAACGTTTTGAGGAAACGATTTATTAGACGGATATTAATTCATCATTATGATCTAAAACTTCACACTTAAGAATCTATTCACTTTTACTTGACAAGCATATTTTTCTTTATATATTCTTCATCTTATTAGCTTGTTTGTTAATCTAGTTTATTGATTTCATCAGTTTTAATAAAATCGAAAACCAAAAATTAAAAGACAATCAAGTTTTTTACTTAAAAACATTAACGTGGATTTCAAATTCATCTCTCGTTGGGACACGACACCCGGAAGATAAACTATTACTTTTCCTAAAGTAATTTTCATATTTAACGGGACACTTTCTATACTATTACTATTTGATATTTGGGATATATTTTATATATACTATTTTATCGAATCAGTTTTTGGCGCCGCTGCCGGGGAGAGGTGTACGATTTTCACGTGTTGTTTCGAAGTGAATGCCTTGAAGATCCTTTCTCTTTAGAAAGTTTAATTTCGTTCTTATAAAAAATAAAAATAAAAAAAAAATATTTTTCTATTTCTATGTTCTTTTCTTTTATATAAAATTTTAAAAGATACCAAAAATATTTTCATTTTATTTTCTCAAAATCTAAAAATATTTTTATTCTTTCTTTTTCTATATATTATCTTATCCGTCTATATAGTGCATGAGCACACGTTCTTCCGCTAGACGACTTTTATCTCCTATTGAAGATCCCGAAAAGTTATTAAGTCAAAAAAGTCGAAGTGAACTGTCACTCCTTTTTGATCTAGAAGAAGACGATATGGCCGGACAAGTTCCACCGCAGGGTCCGATACCCGACCTCCGCTAGATGGAGGAGTTACTTCAAGAACCAACTGATGGTGTAGGGGATGCAATCGTTGTACCCCCCATTCTTGTTAATCAATTCGAATTGAAGATCAGTTTACTTAATTCAATTCGAATGGAAGGAACAGTGTTACCTATCCTAGTAACCGCCATCTGCTTTTCATGCGGTTTTGAAAAACTAGATGATTCCTCATTCTGCAAATTCGGACGATTCTCACAAAAATTTACACTAAAACAGTTTAACTTGAATAAGACGTTCGGGTGTACGTGTTTACAACTGTTGTTATTCTCCATTTTTCGCTTGAGGGAGCAGCCCGGACGTTGGCTAGAGATAAGAAAAGAACCTCTAACTTCTAATCACATACTTGGGATACGATCTTGTTGTCAAAGTTCGGGGGAAACGTTTTCTCTTTCCTATCCTACTAAGTCCACCAATCTACGGAAATGAAGTTCATGAGATGTTTAAACAAAGATTCGGTGAAGACCATTTAGCTGAGGCCTGGGACCGAATATTGAATGATCTTCTTAACGATGGTCCCACTCATGGCTTTTCTGGCCTCTTAATGCACCTTGTTATTGAAATGAAGCATTGACTAGTCCATAGCAAACGGCTCATGGTAAAGACATATCAAATCCGTTGATGGCTGGTAGTTTGCCAAAAACTACAAAGCCAACTTAGTTGGATGTTGCTGTGTAGCTGTGATGCAGAGGTGATGATTTGCTGCTGACAAGGATTGAAAGCTAAAGGAAGTTAAAGATGACCAAGAACACAAAAGAGTTCAAGATCATCAAAGAGCAGATTAAAGAAGTGTTTGGATGCAATCCTCAAAAGCTCAAACTGAAGAAAACTGAAGAAACTTGAAGTTAACAAGTGAAGTTCAAGTTTAGGGGAGGATTGTTGGGAATTAAGTATTCTAGACTTAATTCTGTTAGTAATACAGTTAGTTCTGCTAGTACACATGTTAGTACTGGTAGAAGAGTTAGCATAGTTAGTACTGGTAGTGTATTATAGTTAATACTGTCAGTATAAAGATGTTAATACTGATAGTTAAAGTTAGTACTGTTATGTTATAGTTAAGTCTGCTTATGCAGAAGTTAGTTAGAGTTAGAGATATGCATGAGATATCTTAGGAAAGGATATGCATTATCTCTATACATGTTTTGTAAAGCCCATTAGGGTTTCCTTGGTGTATAAAAGGAACCCTAGGCATAGTTAGAATATAGATCTATAGAGATCAATTAGCTATCATAGCTTGTAACCTAGTAAGATTCAAGTTATAATACAAAGGTTGAAGTTTGATAAAAGATCTTTTGTGTTTTTCTTAATACTATTCTTCTTAGCATTGTTGATTAGTTTCCGCATAATCAATAATGTTCAATTAGTGTTTCATTATTGTTGCTTTAGATTTATCTAAAGTAACAAACCCTTTGCAAGCTAAAGGTTCAAGATCTATTCAGTAAGGGATCCAACAAGTGGTATCAGAGCTTGTGTGGAAACTCTGAATAAGAAGAACTTCATTATTGAAGTAGATCTACAATCAAAACAAAAAGATGGCAAAACAAGACACTCCTCCACCAACTATTACAGTAATGAAAATCCCTATCATCAAGAAGGGAGAATGTGATATTTGGAGCATGAGAATGCGACAATATATATGTCACACATACCATAACCTATAGAACATAATTGTTAATGGTGATCTTCAAGAAGAGGCTGCACCAGCAGGAGAACAATTTGATCCTCCTGCTCCTAAGACTGCCAAACAACTGGCTGCAAAACGAAATCAAGAAAGAGTTAAGAGCATCTTGCTTTTAGCAATACCTGATGAATATCTCCTTAAGTTTCATAATGTTCCAGATGCTAAATCTCTTTGGGATGCAATCAAATCAAGGTTTGGAGGAAATGATGAATCCAAAAAGATGCATAGGAATGTTCTAAAACATCAGTTTGAAAACTTTACCACTGCACCAAATGAAATTATGGATAAGGCTTATGATAGGTTCCAAAAGCTCATAAGTTAATTGGAGGTTTATGCTGCTCCAGTATCAAAGGAAGATATCAACCAAAAGTTCCTAAGAAGTCTTCCTCCTTCATGGAGCCAAATTGCTTTAATCATGAGAAATAAGCCAGACATAGACCAGACTGATATTGATGATCTCTACAACAACCTTAGGGTCTATGAAGATGAGATGAAAAGGTCTTTAAGTTCTACATCTAATTCTCAGAACTTGGCTTTTCTTTCCTCTGAGAATACAAGCAGCACTAATGAAGTTAGTCCTGCCAATGGAAATTTTGGAGTTAATACTGCTAGAGGAACTAGTTCATCAAGTCAGGTTTCATCTACTCCAGGTGCTGATGAAGTAGTATGCTCTTTCTTTGCACAACAGACAACGAGTCCTCCACTTGATAATGAGGATTTGCAGCAGATTGATCAAGATGACTTGGAAGAATTGGATATTAGATGGCAGGTGGCCATGTTGACTGTTAGGGTGCAGAGATTCATTCAGAAGACAGGAAGGAACTTGGATTTCAAAGGAAACCAACATGTTACCTTTGATAAGTCAAATTTTGAGTGCTACAACTATCACAGGAAAGGGCACTTTGCTAAGGAATGCAAATCAGGAAGGAACCAAGGGAACCAACAAGGGAAAAGATCTTATGGTGATAATGGCAGGAGGAATGCAACAACAAATGAACCATCATCACAAGCACTGGTGGCTCAAGATGGTCTAGGAGGCTATGACTGGAGCAATGATTTTGATGAACCAGTTAATTATGCTTTAATGGCCATCTCCTCCTCAAGCTCATCAAGTTCTTCTGACAATGAGGTACAAAACTGTTCTAAACAATGTCTTGAATCTTTTAAAACTCTTCAAAAGAACTTTGATAGTGAAAGAGAAAAACATAGCAAAGCCAGACTAGAAATTAAGGGTTATGAGTTAGCCTTAGAGTCCCTAGAATCTAGAATTCTTGGACATGAAAAGAATGAACTGGCTTGGGGTGAAAAATATGAGTTTCAAAACTATGAGCTTAAGTGCAGAGAAGTGAAAATCGACAACCTTAAAATGGAACTAGAAAAAGTTGTTAAGGAAAGAGATGAGTTGAAAGCTAAGATAGAAAAATAGGAAGAATCATCCAAGGGTCTTAATAAATTACTCAACAGTCAAATGAGTACTAAAGATAAAAATGGTTTAGGATATGGCACATAATTGGATGAAATAAGTAACAAGTCTGAAACTGATAGTGAGATTAGTATGAGTGTTTTTGAGGCCAGATCAAGTGATGAAGAGATCATACTAGCAAATGATAGGTTCTCTAAAGCAGATAGGTATCATGCTGTCCCCCCTCCTATAACAGGGAACTTCCTGACCCTAAGAGCTGATATATCATTTACAGGATTAGATGAATATGCCATTAGGAAGAAAATAATTGAGTCAAAAGATGATACTAGTGAATCTAAAACTAGTGAGACTGTAGGTAAAACAAAAGAAGTTAAAAAAAATCTAAACCAATGGTTAACAGAGATAAAGTTATCATTGAGGATTGGAACTCAGATGATGAGGATGATGTGTCTGAAGTAAACACAGTTAGTCCTGTTAAGACTAATGAGACTCAAACAGTTAAAACACAAGTTGATAAAATTGGTCAAATTTCTCAGAAAGAAGGAATTGGATTTAAGAAAATAAAAGCTTGCTTTGTCTGTAAGAGTACTGACCATTTGATCAAAGATTGTGAAAAAGAGTCCAGAACCTAAGCTAAAAACTATGGTCAATACTGGTCAAAGGGTGGTCAAACTAGTATAGGATAATGCTAAAAAGGTAAATCACCAAAAATTTTCAAATAAATTGAAATACCCTCAAACAAAAAGGACTTTTATCCTAAAAGGAGTACTAACCAAAACAGGTTTGATTAATCTTGTTAGAGCAGTACACACTGTTAGTACTGCTAGGCCTGTTAGTACTGCTAGGCCATTTGCCGCAAAATAGCACAAACTGGTAGTGCTATTATGTAACACCCCCAAAATTGGGTCGCAGCGGAATGTGTTTCCGGGAGCGTTACTTCATAATACCATTGCACAAGTCATGAGAGAACGACCTCTAAGTGTCGTTTGAAAAGTATTCTTGAAAAGTTTGGACTCCAAAGTTCCTCAAATAGGCCAAGCATCTATTTCACCTGAGAAAACATGCTTAAAAGGGTCAACATAAAGTTGGTGAGTTCATAGGTTTTCGTAAGTATAATTGTAAATCCCAAAACTATATATATAGGTCTACAGTGTTACAAGTTTCGCCCATACAAGACTTGCAACACATAAACCGACATATATAGGTTTCCTTATATAAAATCCCAAAAAGTTTCAAGTATATATTGTAATGTACACGATATCCCAAAATGTTTCAAGTAGATGAACACAATATCCAAAAATGTTTCAAGTAGATATTATAATGAACACGATATCCAAAAATGTTTCAAGTAGATATTATAATGAGCACAATATCCAAAAATGTTTCAAGTATATATTGTAATGAGCACAATATATCAAAATGTTTCAAGTATGTAAGAGAAATGATTACGATTACTCTAAGTTCATGGAACTGCGACGTAGACTTATAAGTATGCCACTTTATTCAAGGCACGGTAAAAATTCATTAGTATTCAGTGTTGGCCCTGTAGACACCAATCCAGTCGTAATCCGACATGATATAACGTTCGTTAGTTCGATCTCGAACTAGTGAGAGCTAATCACCCGAACGGGGGTTGTCAATCCCCAATAGATCTATTTTATAACATTCGCGCTCACCCTCCAAGTGATTTACAGTTCATGAAACCTAAGCTAATCCGTAATTATTCTTAAAAGTCAAGTATGTGTTTACGTCCAAAAAGTAAACCAAGTATTGTATCTCATCGCATGACAAGTAAAGAAGTGCATAATTCAATTTGTAATCAACCATGTAAATGCATTTGTAAACAAGCATGTTCTCACCCCAAAACTTATAAAACAAATCATGTAAAACGTGGGGCTATGAACTCACCTTGAGTTCTGATAATCCAAATATCGCAGATAAAGCGTCACGTAAAAGATCGAATGCAACCTAAATTATCATAGGTCGTATAAGTACCGAGTACTTTAATTGATAACATTGAATGTAATCCTATAGATTATATCGTACTATCGTTCGGGCTATCATAATTAAAGAGGTCATGACATGACGTGTTCGAGGAGTTAGGACACTTTAAATCGTAAATCCAACAACTCGTC
>BQNB010035614.1:0-13948 GCA_026074375.1 Tanacetum coccineum
CTCTACTCTCTCTCACTAAAATGGCTTTCATGTGGTTTGACTCACCAAGACCACCGGATCTTGGTTTAGTAGACCTTCAACGTCGATCCATGGTTGAAATTCGAAATGGCACATTCACCTAATATATAATAATTGTCGAGAGTGAAAAGTTCACAAGTTGCAAATTTGAGTAGTGTTAGCATCTTAACTTATATTTAACGGTGATTTCGTTTTAAGCTCGGTTTGGAACGAGTGAAAAGTCAGGGACGATGAATTTATCCTTTTTGGGGCATTTTCAGATCGAAATGCATCTTGTTTTATGATCCCTAACGGTTATGAAAATAACGAAAGTCAAATATGTTAGTTAGTTTCTTAAAAAATGAGAAAAGGGAAAAATACAAAAATATGTGTAGGAATAAGTGTATATCTTTAAGAATGGTAAAAACGGGACTTTTCTAAACTCTTGATTCTTTAATTTCCCTCGATGAACACTTAGCTACTTTTTGAGGTAATTAGTCGAGGGGGATCGAGATTCTTAGTTTTCTTAAGTGTTTACTTATAGCATTGCGTGAGGACACGACAATATCTTAGTATGGGGGATTTTGGTATGTGTTTAATTACACATACCTTTGACCACTAAAAACGGACTTAATTGACCAAAAACGTACCAAAAATACATTGTATTTGTATGTTTTGCATTTGTATTATGCAGGTAACGGATATCTAAGAAAAGGACAAAATCGAAGCCAAAACGACAAAATCGAGCACGAGAACGGAAAGAGCGTGAAAGAAAAAGTCAAATCAAAGCCAAAAGTCAAAAAGTAAAAGTTAACCAAAGTCAACCCCGGCAAAGTCAAAGTCAAAGACGAAGCCGATATCGAAGAAATGTTAAATGGGCCAACCTGTACCCATCTAATGGGCCGAGTCAGCCCATTTATACATTACATGAAGACTTAAAGACTTATAAAGGCCCAAGTCCTCTTTTATAATAGCCGGCCCAACAATGAGCCCAAACCAAACCCCTTTATAACAAGTCGGTCCACCCGTTACCCCTTAACCTTTACACCGTTAGTCCTTTAAGGACTAACGGTGCAAACATTTATAAAACCTCAAGGACCACATTTGCAAAGTTCAAGGACGATTCATGAAATACTAATATACATCTTGAGGGGCTTGTTTTGCCAAACCACCAAACATTTTCCCTACAACTCAAACTACTGTATATCTTCTCCACTACCCGCCAAAATGCTCCAAAACATTGTTCCCATTTGTCGACCCACGCCTATACAGACCTTATCCCACCACACAAACCAACAAAATCCACCTTGGCAATCCTTAGCATTTCTATTCGTCATGGAATGAGGACAAGAAATGAAGGGCTATGATCATATGACTTGGGGACTACTCATTTTGGATGGCCAAGATTGCTTTTTGAAGGCTCTCACACAACAAGCACACCCGCAGGAGCTCTTACAAAGAAAGCACACATCTAAAACCTTCATTGGCTTGTTATAAATAAGACTCATTTGTAAGCCTTTGTTAAAGAGTAAGTAGGATGTAGGAGCAGTTTAGTTGTAATTTTAAAATTTTATTTTTAATGTCTTAAGTTATGTTTTCTTGAATTTAAATTTCTGTCTCAAAGCCTTTGTAATCCTTTTTAGTTAATGAAATTTCCATTTTCAAGTTTTTAGTAAAAACAGTCTTTGATATCTCTTAACTGCTTATTTGTTTACTTAGCTTATGAGTGCTTATTTCCCTGTCAACATTGCTCCTTTATATTTGTTTTTACTTATTCATCAACTTTGTTTGCAAATTTTGGCTTAAAAACTTTTTTTTTCGAAGTTATAAAATGAGTAAAACCCTTTTAAGGGGGTGTTTGGGTCAAGCCTTAAAACGGGTCAAATAAGGTAAAAAAATTGCTCTTGGCTTTTGGGTCAGTTTAATCTAGTTTTAACTTAGTCTATAAGACATTAGTATTAAGTTTTATAAGTGTAAAATCAAAATTTAAGTTCAATGGACCATTAGCTTAAGTCTGTGTTAATTTGAATTCCTAACCTAGCTTTATTTATTTAAATTTGTTAAGTAAATATTGTTAGCATTTTTATACTTGTTGAAGTTCACAAATGCAGTAGATATAGGTTAGCATAAGTATGCACTTGTCATTTGAACTTTTAGTATAAATCTGTTAAAAAATTTTCTTTCAGTTTTAAAAAGCTTTTCGAGTTAATTTTTAATCACAAATTTAAGCTAGTTATAGTTACATTTAAAACCTGAAATTTGTTTTATAAGCTCATTTATGGGTGTTATTTATCTGTTTTAACTTGTTTTTAATTTTTGAACTTATTTTCTTGCTTATTTGAAGGCTGCATAAGCCCTTTGTTTCTTTAAGAAAAAACCAAAAAGGTAGTATACTTACTGTCACAACCTCTTTAACAAGCCCTTTTCTTGGCTAAAGATAAGTGTCTTAGTTTGAACCCTCACCTAGACCTCGCTTCCTGGTGAGATATCACAACACACCAAATCCCTAGAAGTAAAGATGTCTTAGTTTGAACCCCCACCTCGTGGTTAGCGGAGTGGTATCACGACACATCTTTACTTGCTCCATATACTCAAACGTAATCTTCCTTGGCATAATTTTAATATTCATGCATTTTTGCATTCATATTTCATTCATGCTTCTTTGGCATTTTATCTTTTAATTTACTAAGAACAGAGAAAACTCGTTTTAAAGAATCAAGTTACAAAATTTGAAGCTTTTTCTAAAAACATCGATTGACTTAGTTGAATTGAAATGAGCACGTATGATTAGGCGGATTAAAAGCTAATGGGAGAAAAAGCCACAAGTTACTCATATAAGCTTTAGAAGAATCTTGCTTAGCACATAAACTTATATTTAACTCTATCACTTCTTGTTCTTCATCACGTGAAAGCTTAGCCTATAATTGAGGAACTAGCTAGGCTCAACACGCCCGATCGAGTCAAAAATTATTCTCATTCTACCCATTAGGAAAGTCGAAACTGTGACAAAACACTTATTTTATTTTTGAAAATTTTTAATTTTTTTTCATTTTTTTTTTTTGGTATTTTTGCAAAAATTGGTGGTAAAAACGGGATTACATGACAACAACGGCTGCAGGCAAATCAAATCGAAGATCCCCCCCCCCCATACTAGAACTAAACATCGTCCTCGATGTTTTAAAAGGGGCACCTACGTAAATCTAAGGCCGTTTATGAAGTGTGCCAAAAGATAAAACGTTAGTCGATTAGATTTGGATACTGGATTCCCAAAATGAAGCTGAGGATGTGAAACTCTTGATAAAAATACAAGCACGGGAGTCTTCACAATCCGGGCAATCCTGGACAATTAACAACACAAACACGAAACACGGGAATGGAAGAGGCAAACCTCCTCACGTCACACAATTAGAAAAATAGAAAGAAGATAGAAAGATAAGCATGGGGTGCCTCCCACGAAGCGCTTGTTTAAGGTCGCTATGCTTGACCCGTCACCTGAATTTATTGGACATTGGGGAATGTTTGGAGATCCGGGACTACCAACTGTGGTACGTCCCCTCCAAAGTAGTGCTTAATACGATGACCATTCACTTTGAAGTTTGGCCCGGAGTTTTGAGATAACTCGACAGTGCCGTACGGGAAAACTTGTGTGATAGTGAATGGTCCTGACCAGCGGGTTTTAAGCTTTCCTGAGAAAATCTTTAATCTAGAGTTAAAGAGGAGGACTCGATCACCGATGTTGAAAACGCGGTTCTTGATCTTGGAGTCGTGAATCCTCTTTGTCTTTTCTTTATAGATCAAAGAGTTCTCATAAGCTTCATCACGGAGCTCATTAAGTTCATTCAGCTGAACTTTCCTATGGTCACCAGCGGTTTTCAGGTCAAAGTTTGTATGTTTTAAGGCCCAGTAGGCCTTGTGTTCTAACTCAATTGGCAGATGGCAGGCTTTTCCGTAAACCAGCTTATATGGAGTACACCCAATGGGTGTTTTGTAAGCGGTGCGGAAAGCCCATAAAGCATCATCGAGCTTATCTGACCAAGAGGTACGATTTTCGCCCACGGTCCATCCAAGAATTCCGTATCAAACCACGATTAGGATACCTCAACTTGTCCACTTGTTTTGTGGATGGAACACGTGGAGAGACGATGAGTGACTCCATATTTAAGCATGACCTTTGCAAATTGGTCATTGCAAAAATGGGTTCCGCGATCACTTATGATTGCACGAGGGGCACCGAATCTGGCGAAGAGAGATTTAAGAAATTTTTAACCAAACTACACGGGCGTCATGGGGTGGGGAGCTCTTTTGCTTCAACCCATTTAGACAAATAATCAACGGCCACGAGGATGTATTTGTTGCCTTTGGATGATGGGAATGGCCCCATAAAGTCAATGCCCCAAACGTCAAAGATTTCACAAACTTGGATGGAATTTTATGGCATCTCATCCCGTTGTGAAATTTTTCCTTGACGCTGGCATGAGTTGCAGTTTTTAACCAACTCATGGGCATCTTTGTAGATTGTGGGCCAAAAGAATCCGAATCGAAAACGTCTCTTGCTGTGTAGTTAGCACCGTGATGTCTACCGTGGGACATGTGGCAAGCCCATGAGATTCATGGGCTTCTTTGCAAAAAAAACACAAACCCGCCCCCCGTCGAATAACTTATCCGCACAGATTTTAAACAGAACGAGAATCTTCCCAGAAATAATGCCTTCACGTCTTTGAAAATTTTCTTTTCGTGCGGGTTACATCCTATGATCAGAAATTTTCCCGCATGGTAGTATGCGATGTCACCCCCCCCCCCCTCCCCCCCCCCCCCCCCCCCGCAAACCATGGGGAACTAGCAATCAGAACAAAATCGAACCTAAGAGTTTCAAGAGGAAACTTTTCAATATATCTCCTTTGGGATTGAGTCATATTCTCGTAGGATTCTCTAAACGAGATAGATATACCCATCCCTAGGTTCTCAGCCCTTTCGTGTCACTACATCAAATCGAACTCTTGAAGTAGCAGAAACCAATCGGAGCAATCTCGCCTTAGAATCTTTCTTAGCACATAGATACTTAGGGCGGAATGATTCCGTAACTCATGATTTGTTCATGACAAGGTAAATCAGAATTTACGAATGCGTACACCACGCTAACATTTCTTTCTCTGTCGTGTGTGACGTGATTCCGCCCATTCATTGGTTTACTTACATAATGTATAGGCCTGAAATGTTTCTCATGACGTTGCCTCAAGACTGCACCTAAGGCGAAATCACTTGCATCGCACATAAGTTCAAATGGTTCATTCCAGTCTGGCGTATCAGGATGAAACCTCGTTTATGATTTCTTTTGAGAGTGTTTAAAGCTCAATACAACTTTGTAAAATAAAACGGAGTCTCTTTTTCGAGCAAATGGGTCATGGGACGGGCTATTTTTGAGAAATTCTGGATGAATCTTCTATAAAACCCGGCATGCCCAAGAAAACTACGGACACCTTTCACAGTAGTCGGGTGAGGGAGTTTTGCGATAACGTCAATCTTAGCTCGATCGACCTTAATTCCCGACTTGAAGATTTTGTGTCCAAGAACAATGCCTTCCTTAACCATGAAATGGCTTTTCTCCCAGTTCAGAGCTAAATTGGTGTCTTCACACCGCTTAATCCATCCTTTTTCCCAAATGGGATAGGCATATAGAGAAAGAACATCTACAAAACCGAAAAGTCATCCATAAACCACTTCCATCCGTTTTTTTTCGATCATGTCGTGGAAAGATTGCGTCATACATCTCGGAACGTGCCTGGTGCATTGCAGAGCCAAAGGCATGCCGGCGGTTTAAAAAGCAAAAGGTTCCGATGGGCAAGTAAATGTTTGTCTTTTACGATCATTGGGTCGATGGTATTTTGAAATAAACCCGAGAAAACCTCGAGAAAACAATAGTATTCGTTTCCCGCAAGCCTCTCGAGCATTAGGTCCCATGAATGTAAGGAAAATTGGTCCATTCGGGTGGCTTCATTCACTTTGGGGGGTTGGGGACCCAACTTTCGGTAGTCAATGCATACCCGCCATCCCGTAACTATCGAGTTGGGATCAACTCATTTTGCTCATTCTCAACTACGGTAAAACCGTCCTTTCTTTGGTAACACAGTGAAACGGGCTTACCCCGGACTTCCGAGATAGGGTACATTAATCCAGCGACAAGAAGTTTTTCAACTTCTTTATTAAGACATCGGGATTTTTGGGTTACCCGTCTCTGATGTTGGACCGCTGTGTGTAGTCCCTCTTCCCATTTAGAATTTTGTGAGTGCAAAATTCCTGGTTAATACCCTTGATATCGGAGAGTTTCCAAGCGATGGCTCGCTTGTGGGACTGCAACACCTTTATGAGAGCGGCTTTCTCCCAGACACTCAAATCTTTAGCAATGATGACTGGTAACTTTGTTGGTCAACCCGTCCAAAAATGAATATTTGAAGTGGGAGGTAAGTCTATGAAATCGCTCGACCTCGGAGGTTCATTAATGATGTTTTCATTGGTTTTGGGCTTCACATATCTTAAGTTTTCTTTTCTATCCCCAGGAAAATAAATTTCATTGTTGGTAATGTGATAAGCTCACAATTTAGGATAGCTTCAGATGAAGTATGTCCCTTCTCGGATCACATTCGCATCATCAATTCACTGACTATACGAAGTATCAGAAAAGTTCACCTCGATTTCTTCAAGAATGAAATCACTACCCTCGAATGGAGGAGGGTGGGAAGAAGTGGTATCAACAATCAGTTCAAAGTAAGGAGTGGAATTTTCTTTGCCAATACCTTCCGAAGAAAACCAAAAACTCTTGAGAATATTCCTCACACCTATATCAATAAAGTCGAACCTTCTGTTAACAGATTCCATGGCATTGTAGAAGAAATTTTTTGTAACACCTACTTTGAAAGTCACGATTGTCCATCATGTCTTAAGGTCATCTCTTCACGTGAACATCAATCCAAGGCTCTTGCGTTCATTAAAATGGTCTTCCTAAAATCAAAGGAACCTCTAGGTCGGCATCATAGTTAACAACCATAACAACCTCTTTAGAATATTCCTCACACGCTATCTCAATAAAGTCGACCTTGTTAAACTGATTCCATGGCCATTGTAAAGAAATATTTTGTAACACCTACTTTGAAAGTTCACGGAATTGGTCCATCATGTCATAAGGTCATCTTCGTGCACCCGTGTACCTCAATCAAGCTCTTGCGTTCTTTAAAATGGTCTTCCTAAAATCACAGGACTCTAGGTCGCAACATAGTTAAACTACCATAAAAGTCAGCTGGAAAATAGAAGATCCACCTTCACAAAAACATCTTCGACTATGCCGGAGGGAGTAGAATCGATATCGGACGGCTAACTCGATATCATCCTAGTTTGGTCATCTTTAGGAGTTTAAGCTTTCCAAAGACGGATGATTGGCATTAGTTGAATGCGTGCACCGAGATCGGCCAGGCCAAGCATTCATTCAACTCTGGGAAATCAACACGTATCAAAAATCGACCCGGGTCTCCTAATTTATCCGTAAATGTCTTAAGGATGACAGCGAGCAAATTTTCATTAACCGGTGTTTTGGTTAATTCCAAGATTTTGTCTTTGTTGTTCAAAAGCTTTCTGAACATTGGTGCAAACTTAGGCATGTGCAAGAGAGCATCTGCGAAGCTTAGCTCGAAGTGGAGATTCCAAAAAATTTCCATGAATTTTAAAGCTAAAAGGTCATCCTTTTCGTGGATTTTCTCCTTGTTTACCCTAGATGGATATGGTAAAGTCGCTTTGGTTCTAGGCATGCCAACTGATTCATCAACTTGACTATCGAGGTTGGACGTCTTTGTAACCTTTATCGTTAGAAGTACTCGTGTCCCTTTGTCACCTCGGTTTCAACTTCCACCACCGGAGGTGGAATTTGAGGTCCATCATATGAAACACCGCTTCTGGTGGTGATAGCTTTCAATTCACCCTTCGGGTTAGCAATGGTGTTGCTAGGAAGAGAACCCGAACTTGAAGTAGAAGCTTGGTTGGAGTTTACGATTTTGGTGAGCAAGTCAGTTATGTTGGACATTTAGTTTTGCATGTTTTTCATAACCGCATCATTAGCATTTGACATGCTCTCAAAATCAGTTTTTGACCACCGAAGCTTGATGAGCTGGAGCTTGTAAGCTGGTGTTGATTAACCGGGGTTGATACATTGGGGCTTTTTTGGTTGAACCTGGGTCGTTGGATTTGACCCTGGTTGTACCCATTGTCCCACGGTTTTGGTTTTTTGGTCCAACGATTCTGATTTGTATGGCTTGGCTTGTTGTGTTGCATGGGAGGAAAACCAGTGGTCTGATTTTCGTTTGCCATCGGTGGCGACGATAACCGGAAATTTCCTTGTTTGAAATTTGCTGCGGCTGCTTGCGAGATGTATTCTTGGATGTTATCTCGGTAATTGTTGCTATCGGTAGCCGGACAATTACGATATGAGTGGGCACCACCGCAGGTAACACAACTTTGCTCAACCGCTTACGGAGCGGGAGCGGAACTGGAGATGTCTCTTGTGAGAAGTAGAGCTCTAACCATATCTTTCAATTCCAGCAACATGGGGGCGGGAGATACACCAGAGGTGGAAGCGCTCGAACTCACTTTTAGCAACAAAGGCTTTGGGCTTCGGAGTGACAACTTTGGACTTTGCTTTCGATGATGTCTTGAGCATCAGCGGCCTGTACTACAGTCCAAAAAGTTGCCGTCCTGCGGCGGAGTTCAAAGAGTCTTGATCATTAACATTTAAAGGCATTTGTAAATGTAACAAGATTGTGAAGCACCGAGAATCCATGTGAGACATGCTCGGAAATCTTTGAATCGATCCCAAGCCTCACTAACAGACTAATCAAATCATTTGTTTGTTTGAAATTGGTAAATATCGTTCCGAGATTTGTCTTTTAGAAAGAGGGAAAAAACAAATTTATGAATTTAGCACGAGGTCATCCCATGTCCAGAATTGATTCGAGGGGGTTCTTTCTCAAGCCATATCCGGGCTGCCCCCTCGAGAGAAGAAAGGAAAAAGCATCAACTTAATTGATGTGGTCGGGACATTAGGATATCTCAAAGTAGAAGTTATTTTATTGAAGTATTGGATTGTGGCATGTGGGTCCTCTTTGTCATGCCCAAGAACTCTGTTCTTGGACAAGAGTTAGCAACCCATGCTTGATCTCAAAATTTGCTGCTGCGATTTCAGGAACAACAATTGCGTCCTCGTATCCCTCGGTGGGAGCCTGGAGCAATTCTGCCATAGTTCGATTATCAGCCATCGTATCTTTGGGAGGTTCAACAAGATTCGGAGGAACTTGTTGTTGTTGTTGTCGTAGACGACGAGCTTTAGAACGAGTGCGCATGCACTAAAATAGAGAACAAGAAGAGTATTTTTGGTTTTTTAGTTTATTCACAATCTATTTTAAACGGACAGGAACCTAAAACTAGACAACTTGAATCCAAATAGTCTACTTACTTCACGGTAGCTCTTAAAAAGATAAACGCACAGGTGAGCGGAGGAGTAGGAATAGCGCGAAGCTTATTTCTCCTTTTGGGTCGTAGTTCCTAGGAACAACCCTCCTTATACCCACTTTGTAGTTTGTTTAACGTTTCAAGGTGAGCCGTATGTCGTAAGAGACACAAATGGTAAGTTTTAAATCTTTGATTCGAGTTGGGAACCAATAAGTTCACCGGAAGTTATTATGATAATACCTCAATTGAGAATATTATATTTTGGTATTTTTACCAATTTGTGAATTTTATTTCTTTTTTATGGACAATGTTTTTATATTTTTGGTTTTTCTTTTGTTTTTATATGATAATTATACTAGTAAAAGAAAATGAAAAATATTTTTGTACTTTTTATGTTTTTATAAAGAAAATATTCACAGATGTAAACACAAATTTCCAAACGTAACGAAATTCGTTTCACAGCCTCCCCGGCAGCGGCGCCAAAATTTGACTCGCGCGAACTCACCCCTTAAATATGTAAACAAATACAAACATGTATAAATACACAACAAGGGACGAAATCACGCGAGAGCAATGAAACCGGAAGCAGTATAGAGTGTTCCCGGGTCGTTATGTCCCAACGAGGCTAGAGATGGAAAATCGAAAGACGATTGATGATTGATGTTTGAATATGACAAGGATGTGAATATGATTGGGCACTAACACTGATAAGCAAATGCACATAAAAATAAGCAAAGAGAATAAGCTGGAACAAGAATAAAAGCTAGAAATGGTGAAAACACTTAAAACTTTTACACAAAGATAAAAATAAACTCAAATAAGCTTAAGGCAAACCAAATGAGCTAAGCTAATTCTAAATAAGCAAATTCAAAAAGCACTTAAGCTAAATTAAGCAAGGAAACTCAGCAGTACTAGCAAAAGCACTAACAGTATTAACTATCAGTACTAACTTGGAGTTAGTACTGCTAGCTTAAAGTTAGTACTGTCAGCTTAAACAGAACACAATGAAACAAGAAATAAGCAAATAAGCTAAAACAGATATTTAACTAAACCTAATAAGCACTAAGGCATAAGAATAAGCAACTAGAATAAACTAGAATGGCAAATGATCTTTGTAATTTTTCTCTTAACTACTTAACTTTTTATCTTTACTTAATGAAAACAGCTTATAAGTAAGCTGTGTTGAGAGCTTTTTGAAACACAAAACAATACCAGTAAGGAACTTAACACTTGGAATTGAAACTTGACTTAAAAACTCAAATTTGCATTAAACTTGAAAATGTTACAAAGCTGAAAGTAAAAGCTGTAAATGACTTTAAAAACTGAAAATTAAACTTAAGATTAACTAAAATTAACTAGTTACTAAGAAAACTAAAAACTAGATGCCTCCAAGGCTTACAAAAAGCTCTATTTATAGCCGAAGTCTTGGACTTGCAGCTTGTGCTTCTTTGTAGAGATAAAAACAAAGTGTGCTTGTTGTGTGAGGTGATTCTAAAGCAAATCCCAGCCTTCGATTTCTTTTGTGCTTCTTTGGAGACAATCTCAGCCATTGAAGATACTTGGGAAAGGTGAGGGATTGCCAACATGGCCTTTATACAGCTGGGAGGGAAATAGTAGGGTGGATGAAATGATTTTGGCTAGGGTGTCGAGTGGTTTTGCAGGGAAAGAAGGTATGTGAACGACATCCAAGTATAACTGGGTTTTTTTGGGGCGGGAAAGAAGGCTTTTTGGGAAGTAGGCAGCTTTGGTCCCCCTCAAGTTGTATAACTTGAATGCAATCTTTGCTTGGTTTGCAATTTTGACCCTTGTCTTTTTCTTTTGTAATACAACTTGAGGTTTGGCAGTTTTAGTCCCTCAAGTTGTATTTTCATCATGGAGACTTTTTGACTTTGACATGACTTGGTCATTTCCACTCCGATCTCTTTTTGTTTGCTTTTGGCTTTCTTTTTGGTCCTTTTCTTGAATATCCGCTTCCTGTACAATATAAATGCAAACATACAAATACAATGTATTTTTGGTATGTTTTTAGGCTTTTAAGTCCGTTTTTAATGGAAAATGGTATGTGTAATTAAGCACATACCAGCTTCCCTTCCTTATTTTCTAACTTGACAATACTAGTTCCCTATTTTTAGTTAAAAATGCATTTTCAGAATTTAAAGGGGTGTTTGGCTTATCAGTTTTAACCAAGTGTTAAAACTGCTCTTGCACTTTTTTTTAAAATCTTTATTAGATTGGCTTAAAATCAGAATTAGTGTTAGTTTTAAGGATGTTTGAATAAGTTTTGTTAAAGTTTTAAGGTTTAGTTAATGAAATTTTCATGTCTGCTTGATTTATATTTCTTGAATCTGTTGGATTTTGATTTAGAATGAGATTTGTGTTTTTGATTGGTAAAATGATTTCATAAGTTTCATGTTTAATTTGTTCTTGAGTCTTTAAAACTGTTCTATTGTTTTTACAAATGGAGTTCAAAACAGTCAAGTATGCCAGTTTCATTAGTTTAAAAGTCATTTTTCTTTAGCAAATTTAAGCTAGCTTTAGTTAGATTTAGGATCTGATTTTGCTTATATAAGCTTACTAGGGTATAAGCTTAATCTGTTTTAGCTTATTTTTACATTTAGTAGCTTAAAATTAGGTCTGCAGTAGCTAGTTTGTTCTTTAAAAACCAAAAAGCCAAAAAGATTTTAGCTTAACTGTCACATTTTCAAGTCCTTCTTTCTAGCTTATTTCTTAACCAATTTTCTAAAATTTAGATTTTATGAGTTCCTTGGATGTTAAAGCTTATCTGTTTTTAGTTTACACCTTATTCCTAGTGCTTATTTGATCTAAAATTAAGCTCAAAGTTGGGCATTCTTCTTTTAAAGACTGCTAGTTTAAGTCTATTTTGCTTTCAGCTTTTAAGAGCTTTAAGCTCATTCTGTTAGTCTAATCCTTTTCACATTAGCTTATTAGGTCTTGGTAGTTAATAGTGTTCAACTTATTTGCTTATCTTTTGCTTAATGAATCTTATTGTTAAGTTTCAAAATCTGTCTTCAAGTTCAAAAAGCCAAAAAGAATAGTAGTGAGTATGTCATATTTCATTAGCCTTTTCTAGCTTATTCTTTTATCATGTTTGCTTAATTTTTGCGTATTTGAGTTCTTTGAGTCCTGTTATTCATCTGTTTTAGCCTTTTAGTTTTTCTCCTAGTGCTAGTTAGTCTAAAATTTAGCTTTAAAGTTTAGTAAAAAGTCCTTAAAGCCTGCCTTTAGTGTCACTGTCTTAATGCTTTCAAACTGCTTTTCTGCTTTTATATTTTGCTTATTTCTTATCATAAGTGCTTATTTAGTCTAGTATTAGGTCTGTTTCTAGCTTATTAGATTTCTTGTTGCTTATTGAGTCCTAAAGTCTAAATGGTTCTAGCTTGTTTATCTTCACTTTGCCTGGTAGCTTTAAACCAATCTGTCACTTTTTGAATTTGCTTTCTAGCTTATTTTCTTTGCTAAATTCCTTTCTCTTGTGCTTATTAGGTTTAGCCTCAAGGCTGTTTTAGCTTATTTACTTTTCCTTTAGCTTATTAAATCCAAAAAGGCCCCATCATTTTAGCTTATTTTTTTTAAGAATTGAGAAAACCCAATTGTTGCTTATTTGTTGCTTTTTATTAGCTTATTATTAAGTTTTAGTATTAAGTCCACTTATTAAATTAGCTTATTCTCATTTATACTTTAGTTTTTTCAAATAAAAAATAAAAAAAATGTTTTGTAAAAAAAAAGAGGCCACAGGTTTCGAACCTATGACCTCTCCTTTATATCACCAACACCTCAACACACACACTCCACTACCAACTGCCTTTGGGTCTTTTTCGTTTAATCCTTTGCACTATCTAATTAATATAGTAGTTTGTCAGTTTTAGCTTATTAGGCTTAGTTGCTTATTTACTGCTTATTCGTTCAGCTCATTTTCGAGTTTTTATTTTTCTTATACTCTACATAGTTCAAAGTATTTTTTCATAATAAATAAAATAAAAGTCAAAAAAATATAATTCTTTTTTCTAAAATTATTTTTAATCATTTAGGACCTTTAGGAATTAACTTTGCATTGTTAGGGTTAAAATTTTATAATTTAGGTTTTTAAGGCTCGGTTTTAGATTCCCGTTAACGTTTTCGTGTTTTAACCTTAATTGCTTTCGTTTTTAGCTTGCATTTATTTGTTTTTGCATGTTATTTGTAGAAATAGAATCCAAATCAAAAATTATTGATTATTCAAACACGCGATCACAAATTTAATCACGATTTTCAATTCACGCCTCGTCGGGATACGACTCGGGAAGGTTTTGAATTTTACTTTGGTTAAAAGTAATCTTTTAAAAACCTTTTGGAATACTTCTCTTATACTATAATTTGGTATTTGGTATTTTTGTTATATATATATATATATATATATATATATATATATATATATATATATATATATATATATATATATATT
>BQNB010035614.1:14725-50733 GCA_026074375.1 Tanacetum coccineum
TTTAGCTTTTTCAAATAATACATTCGAAATAAAAATTAAAATAAGAAAGAAAATATATATATATATATATATATATATATATATATATATTTACTTTATTTTATTTTATTTTATTTTATTTTATTTATTTTTTATTTTTATTATTTATTTATTTATTATTTTATTTTTTTTTGAATTTTTTTTTGAATTTTTATAAAAGAAAATAAAATGGAAATAAAAATATTTTTGGATTTTAATTTTTATAAGAACGAAAATAAACTTTCCGAATAAAGGATCTTCAAGTCTCGAACACGAACAATCCCGTAGAAATCGCTACACCTCTCCCCGGCAGCGGCGCCAAAAATTGATCCGTCTGAATCAACACGTATATAATATATATATATATATACGTAATAATAAGGATAGGCCAATAATAGTATAGAATATTATTACCGTCAGGTTTAAGAAATTCACTTTTAACCAAAGCGAAATCTCAAAAACCTTCCGGGTCGTTTCCTCGACGAGAGGTGAATGGAAATCTACGTTCAAGTTGTAAATTGAGCTTGAATAGCATAAAAGTTTTTGGGTTTGATTTTCTAAATCTACTAAAAGGAAAGCATATAAAAAGAAAGCTAAACTTTTGGTTTTAATACTAATTTTTTATACTAAAAATTAAACTAATATTAATTCTAAGATTTTAAACTACAAGTTTAAACTAAAATCGATCTAAGAAAATTGAACTAAAATTATACTAAACAATTAAGCTACTAGAATTATACTAAAATGATCTAAAAGATAATAAAGGTGCAAATGCTTGCTAAGTGATGTGAAAAGTTCATTAAGTGTGACTTAAGGTTAATTAACGAATTAATGTGTTTAGAAAAGATATTATCTCACAACGTTGGTTTATTTTGACAAAACTCTTTAAAAAAATATTAATTACTAGATGTGTCGTTTAACTAATTTTTTGAATTTTTTCCTTAAAAATATTTAAACCACAAATCTAAATAATTCAAAATTATTAATCAATTAAACCTTTTTCAAATCCACACTTAACTCCTAATTCACAATCACTTAACAAGCACAAATAAATCTACTCACTACTCATAATGAAATAAAAACTAAGCATTTAATGACAAAAATAAATCTACACTAAGCATGGCAAAAATATTATAAAGCGATAAAATAAATCTACACTAATTAATTGAAAAAGGATTAGAAAATGAACCGAATTGGAGACCTGCAATTTAAACGATTACCACCCGATTTATTTAGCTAAAACAATTAATCAAAGTCGGTCTAGCTAAATAAATCCTTAAGCTCCACGCCTCATGAGTTGACCGGTACCAAAAGTCACAACACAAAACAAACTCTTAATGTAAACAGTTAACATTGCAATTTACACAACTAAACAATTTAATGCAATCAATTCGCAGATCCAAAATCGGGACCTAATCAAATTTTAACAAAACAAACGTAGCCTATTAGTGCAAAGAAAACCCAAGTTATATCAATGTCTTGACATACTAAATGAGAGCCTAATCTAACTAGCGAGCCCAATGAAATTCTAGAAGCCAAACGAACAGATGAAAACAAGTGTGTAAAAAAAATGAACGCAGCCAAGGATTTTATACAAGTTTCGACACACCAAACGAATGCCCAAATTTAATTCACGCAAACCAAACGAAGATATATCAGTTAAGCAAGCAATGATCAATTGAAAATCCAACGCTAGTAAAAAAGAAAAACTGAATTTGCGAAACAATCGATTTATAAAAACGAGTTATAACAAATGAAATCTAACAATTTACGCTAAAACTTAACTATTAAACTAAACCAAATAAGCCAATGTATTTGATGCTTAATAATCCAGAAGCATTACGAATACTAGATGAGCCATTGAATGAACGATTAAGCATTTAGAACTAGTGAAGCTGAAGCTAGCTTATTTAATTCTCTCTAATAAGCTAAAGCATGAATCAAATAAGCTCACACGATTAAACTAACAAAATAAGCATTAATCACTTTCAAAATTATTGAGTCGATTATCTTAAAAAAATTTACATAAGCAAACTAGTCTAAGAAAATAACAAGATAAGCACATGAAATAAGTAGTAAATAAAACCTAGGATAAGCATTAAGCATTCAAACGAAACAAATTACCAAACGAATAAGCAAATAAGCTCATAAAATTTGATCTAGCACTTTAAGCTACGAAATCTTAGCTTATAGAATAAGCTCTCATGAAACAAAAATAAATGAACCAATAAGCACCAAATAAGCTAACCAAGATTTATATTCAACTTCAAACTAAAACTATTACATTATATTAAAAAGCTTGAGACAAGAGTTGAGTACAATAAGCATAAAATATGGAAATAAGCAATTACATTTATGAATTAAGCTAAAAATATAAAAACTACACTAAATAAAATAAAACTAACTAACTAACTCCTTTAAAATGAGGGGAGTGGTTACAATTTATATGGGGTGAGAGAGGGGTGAGTTGTGTAAATTTTTCTTTTCAATCCTCATTTACACACTTGAACCAATCAGAGGCCAGGAAATAAAAAGTGCGGATCATGATCTGCCCGTTGGTAGTGCGACACGTGGCTATTCTTTAGCTGCTTTCTATTCACGCTGCGTTTTACTCCGTTGGATTTTTAGCTGCAATATGAAATGAAATGAATTGAAAGATGTAATAACTTTGCATGTCCACATGGCACAAACCCATTGGCCAATTATATTTGAGTGCAAGGTCACGTGAGAGGGTGTGAATTAATTTCGCTGCATGTGCATCTGATGTCACGTTGATGTCACCTTATTTATTTCTAATTTTTAGCTTTAACTTGTTTGGGCTGGCCCGGCCCGTTAAGCGGGTAACGGGCTGGCCCAATAAAATCCGAAAGCACCGTTGGATTCGTTTTCTTGCGCTCATTTCATTCTCGTGCTCGGTTTTGTCCGGGTTCGTCTTTATTTTTGTCCTTTTCTTTATATCCGTACCTGCACATACACAAACACAAAAACAACATATATTTGCAATTTTTATTATGTTTTTGGTCTTTTGGTTTCGTTTTTCGCGGTAAAAAGTATGTATAAAATAGCGAATACCAAATTCCCCCATACTAAAGTATTGCCGTGTCCTCACGCAATGTAATAAATACGCGCTTAAAACTAAAAATTTCAATCCCCTCAAACTAATCACTTTGAAAAGTAGCAAAGTGCTCATCTAAAGGAATTAAGAAATCAAAAGTTAAGAAACGCCCCGTTTTTCCATTTTCAATATTTTTTTATTTATTTATTTATTTATTTTTTACTTTTTTTTTATAACTTTCCATCACTTCATAACATTATATTTTTCATTTTTTTATTTTTTTATACTTAGGATCATAGAACAAGCAAAATAAATTCATCGTCCCCAACTTTCACTTTTCCATACTAAGCTTAAAAACAAGATCATTGTCAATTACAAGTCATGACACTAACACTACTCATAAATACTAATTGTGTACTTACTTTTCCTCCCGCAAATCCTACTTTTGTATCTCAATATTTTACTTAAGTCATATACCCGAAGGCTCTTTAAGACAAAAATCAAGTAATATTATTAACACCATATACCCTTAGGCTCTTTAAGGTATAAGTAAAGCAATAAACATGAAGTACATATAATAAGCCAAAATTCGAATCATCGACTTCCAAATCAAAGGGAAGTTACCAAAAATTAAGTTGAACCGTACAACCTTATTTATTAAACATTTATGAATATAAGTAAGACAAGCTAATGGGAGAAAAAGCCACAATTAATACTTATAAGCTTGAAAGAAAACTAACTATTCTACGTTTAATATCATGACTTATAATTAACACTATCATTTCTCGTTCTTCGCAATTAAAAATCTCTAAGAAAGAGACTCGCGAACGATTGTGTCTTAGACCCTTTAACGGTTTCTGGTGATAAAACCACGTTCTAGAAGTTCTTGAAGTTGATATTTTAGTTCTTTCAATTCAACTGGCACCATTCTATACGGGGCTTTAGAAATGGGCTGAGCAGTAGGAATTAACTCAATAGTGAATTCGACTTTACTCTCAGGTAGTAATCCTGGCAGTTCATCAGGAAATACATCATGAAAATTTCAAACTACTGCATGACTCTCGAGGCGAGGTCTATCCAATTAAGTGTCTTTAATTTATGCCAAGAACCTTCACAACCATGAGAAATTAACATTCGAGCTTTCAAGCAGAGATGACTTTAATGGGCTTACTAGACCAGGAACCATGGTAAATGAATTCAGGATTGTTCAAATCCCCAAAGATGACACGTTTTGTATGATAATCGATGGTAGCTCGATGCTCAGTCAACCACTCCATACCAAGAATAATATTGAAATCACTCATTTCCAAAGGAAGCAAATTAACAGAACGAATATTATCACCAACACTTAACAAACAATTTCTAAGCTCATGACTAATAACCACAATATTTCCCATAGGCGTAAAAATAGATAAGGCGTGATCCAGTAGTGTAGACGGAACTTTAGGATGTATAGCAATGTAAGCGAAACTGCAGAATGCGTCGAACTAATACCAAATAGAACAAACACATAATGGTCGTACGTATAAGAGCTCCCAAAATAGACGAAAGAGTTTCCAAAATGAACGAAGAGGCATCTAAATGATTGACAAACGAATTAGCAAAGTCAAATCAGAGACTAAGAACAGGATTTGAAATAGAGGGATTAGATCGAAAATGAAACCTAAATGTCTACCCAATCCTCACAGGTCATAGCCTAAGTTCTATAAGACGAACTTGGCTTTGATACCATAATTGTAACACCCTACCCGAGAATGGGTCAAATGTCACACTTATGGCATCAATAATCGCAAGCGGAAGACTTACTAATAGAATGGTTTGGTAAAATTCCTAAATGAACATTAAATCTAAAATCCCTTAGCTAAACAAATTCTAGTATAGATCTGGTATGCTAGCTCCTCAAGATAGTCCAATATGAGCTCCTAAGCACTCTTCACTCATAACTCAGCTTCCCTCTTATTACCTGCCGCAGAGAAAAAGATATACGGCTGATGTAACACCCCCAAAAATGTGTCACAGCGGAAATATGTCTAAGGGCGTTACTTCATAATACAACAGCATAAGATACAAGAGAATGACCTCTAAATGTATCGTTTGAAAAGTAATCTCGTTGATTTTATTAAAATTGATATAAGACTTGTCCCATAATTACATCACAAGGAAAAGCTTGAAAATGATACAACGAGATTTGATCATTTGCATGTAAGTAGAAACCCATGAATGAAATCTTGTCAATTTAGACTCCAATGCACATCAAGTAAGCCAAGCATCTAATTCACCTGAGAAAAACATGCTTAAAAGTGTTAACATAAAGTTGGTGAGTTCATAGAGTTTTGTAAGTATAAATGTAAATGTTGAAATCTAAAGATTTATAAAGTAGGCATGATCATTTCAATCCTGATAATAATGGCTAAAATATAAGAGTAAATGTAGAACCGAAAGAATTCAATGTTTATTGCTTCACCGCAGTATAACAAAAAGTGTTCAGTAATCAGTAATGTTCAACAAGATAGTGAGGACCACAAGATTTTTAAAAGTGATGTGACTACTATAACAGATACAGTATCACATAAAAAGTATCTACTGTTGCGCTAAGCTCATGACACTGAAGCTCGACATCTATGTATGTAATTTAATGCAAATAAAGGCTCGTGTAGATGTTCAAACCCGTAACATCCAAATTGTTTCGACATGTATGCATTCGTGTTTCAGTACTGTCGAAACTAGTGAGAGCTACTCACCCGAACAGGGATGTCAATCCCAAATAGATCTATTTATACAGTCGCGCTCCCTCAACCGGTCCTCCGGTCAAGAATTTAATAGTTCATGATAGTGGGCAATAGTGGGTTTAGCTACTTAGGCAAACACGTAAACAGGAAATGATAACTGAAAACACTTGTGTTCAAAAATAAGTAACCATCATATTCGTAAAAACTTTGAGTACTTAAATCCATAAGTAGAAAGAGTGTGATATAATTCAAGTAATTGAGTTTGTAATGAGTATGTAAGCAATTTCGTAAACGTGTATGCAAATGAGTATGTAACAAAGTATGAAACCAAGTTTGTAATCAACCATGTAATGGTGTCTATAATGAGTTGCGAAATCAAGTATGTAAACCAAGTGTGTACAATAGTATGTAAAAGATGTTGTAAATGAGTATGTAAACAAGTTGTATTGAGCATGTATTCTCCCCTGAGATTTGTAAAGTAAATGTAAAACAAATGAAAGAGGGGCTATAAACTCACCTCAATATGTAGAACGGTTGACAGATAGGCATCTAACATGCACAACACAAACGGAAGACGAAACGGCTCGATCAAGAAGTTGCAACTAATCTTAACGGCTAAGTCCCACTAGCCTAGGATAACATGTTTGGGTTTCCCGATGAGTGGCTACGTCAACGCGTCATGTTGATAAAAGGATTTAGATTTAAAGTTGTAATAGTTTGGTGGTTGGTTAAATAAAACAATAAAAAAAATGAAAGCAAAGTACGTAGTATATTTTGTATATATATTACATATGAAAAATGAACAAGTATGTACTTCATATGGTGAATTATATAATAACGACCAAGAATCAAAAGATTAATTTGAAATATATAATACTTTGAAAGTATTATATAATAAGTGTGAGTAAATAATTAAACCAAATGGTTTGACACGTTTTCGGAAAATCACCGCTTAAATAAATAAAAAGTTCTTGTATAAAAGTAACCGTACGTTTTAAAGTTACAAATCACGTTAAAAGATGTTTGTAAAGTTTTTACAGAAGTTATAAGGTTATCATCTTGTCAAAAAAATTTAAAATGTCATTTTATAATTTGGTATTTTGTTTCCTTGGCGGGTTTCTATAATATTAGAATTATAGTGAAAGCTAGTATATATACATATTTTTAGAAAATTTCGCCATGATCTTCTCGTTTGTGTGACGTTTCCCATTTTTACAAAATCTAACATTTTCCTCTTTTCAATCAGTCCGCGTTGCAAATACCTCAGTATATTAAACAAAATCTAATAAATAACAAAATAAGTATAACCAACGTATGCTACCGCCGTTTAACGGCTAACCAAACACACCCGATGTGGCTGTTAGCCACGGATCCAAACACACCTACTGTGTCTTAAACCCAAAACCAAACACACCCGCGTGTTGCCTGCTGTCCCAAACACCCATGCTTGGGTGTTAAACACAAAACCAAACGCCCCTAAATCTGTTCTCCGCTAAACCAAACACTCCTTAATCTGTTTTAGTTCAACCAAACGCATTCTTATTGTTTTCTATATCTACCGAACGCACTCTTTCGTGCTACACCACCAACCAACACATCTCTTGGTACTACACTACTAACCATACATACCTCTTGGCTGTACCAAGCATACTCAAGGCTGTTCATAACAGCCAAACGCCCCTATATGGTGTTAACCATAAGCAACCAAACGCTCATGCTGCTAACCGCAACTAAACAAACTCAGTCTGTTACAACAAACGCACGCCTTTGGTCGTTATAAACTAAACCAAACGCTCCCTGTCGTGATTCTGCACAGCCAAATGCACCCCCCGATGGTGCAAACTAAACGCACCCTGGCTGGCGACTCTAACAAACCCAACACACCCTATTTGTTTTTAGACAACCCAAACGCACCCATTGGTGGTGTTGATTTAAAACCAATAGCACCCATGTGGGCCTGTTAAAATCAAACGCACCCTCGTGCTATGTAAACCCACGAAAACAAACACCCTTTGTGGGTCGCTGTTGTGATGGAGACGATGGTGGCTAGGGTGGTGGTGTCGATGGTGACGGTGGTGGTGTTGGCTGATGGGAATGGTGGTGACGTGAAGATGGGGACGAAGTGATGGTGGGCGTTGGTGTGGTGTATGGCATCGATTAGTGGTGGCCTCGAAGGTGAGGAGGGTGGTGTCGGTGGTGATGTTTGAGGCGGGGTGGCCGGAATCCGACCGGAGGTGCCGGAGTGGCGTCGGAAAAACTTAAGGAGTGTGTGTAAGGTTATGAAAATTATGGGTAACCCTAATTCATTCTTATATATATAGTGAAAACTATAAAATAAATGTGTAAAGTGTATAATAGTTGAGGGGAGATGGTGAAAATAATACTAGAGGGACTGAAAACATAATTTTTTAGAAACTTTTATAAAACGTTGGTTCGGGACTCATTTGGGCTACTTAACGGATTATTCAAAACACGAAACTTGCGCCATTGTTTTCCAAATCATTTTTCCTATAAAAATGAGTATTCACTTGACTATATTTTATAAATGTTTTTATAATTTATAATATTTATTTAATGTTTATTATTTATTTTGGATATGACGGGTAGGTTTTTATAGTTTTTATTTAGCCAGTAAAAATTAACACTTTAATTTGAACATTCGCGTTTATAAATAAACGTTTTTGAATAAAATATTAAATAATTTATTAAATACTTTTATTTAATAAAAGTGATAACTAAATATAAATTTAATTATTTCCGCGTCTGTACGAGTTGTGATCAAGATTTTGCGAGGCTATTTTAGTCATTTTCTGCTTTGTTTCAGGTCTTGGGTAAAACTGAAAAGTTGTCCGAAATGTCGTTTTACATCAAATTGCTTTAGAGTCCGAGTTGTGAAAACGTGGTTTAGCGGGTCATTTTTGATAAGTCAGCTTAAAATAACATATATCTTTTTCTTTTTTTTCGTTTTCAAGTTAAATAAGTAAAAAAAATTAACTTGCACATGAGAGATGTAATAATAAATATGATTTATTATCCAAAATATGTTCCGAAAATTTTACCGGTCACGCGGTAATTGTTTTTATGAGACAATAAAAGATCAAAAGTCAAAAGTCAAGTCGGACCCGAAAAGTCAAAGGTTAAAATAGTCATTTAAAATTCTGAAAATTGTCGGATGTTACAGTACCTACCCCTTAAAGAAATCTCGTCCCGAGATTTAATTCGTGTTAACCGATTGCGTGACCAAGAAAAGAATTTAGGCTTAATAAACCAGTTCTAAACGAAACGCTGATAACTTTATTCAGTAAAATTTGATGTTTCGACACTTCTCAATATACTAAAAATTTTGACTAGGTTTGACCTGGATATTTAATCCATCCCAATGGGTATCTTAAAAATATACCACCACACGTCTTATGTCCGACATAAATGTGTTATAAAGAAAGACTCTTAATAGTGAAAACATCAAGAACATGGCGTAGTCGCGTGAGTATGTTTGTATAAAGTTTTAAATGTTCAAGGACGGAGTCTCGTTTCTGATATCTATAATGTTTGATGATTAATAACGGACGAGGCTAATGGATGTACTTACTTGGCAGTACCAGGATGTATCGCGACCTAAGTCTTCGTACTAGTGGTCTGTAATGAATGGTTCGACTATCTCTTTTGTCGATAGGTGTTTATCTGGTTTGAGGGGGGGTTGCATTACCTATTGGATAAAGTCGTACTAGTTGGAACCGCTCTAGGACCCAATAACAGTAACCATAACAACAATAATTATCACAAACGGTGGCGGAATACAGAAAGTGAGAATGTTTCGAGAACAATATCCCCAGAATGAAGTTTAACAAATGGGAGGAGCTCGCGGAAGAGCTTATGCGATAGACGAAGAAATATGGTACTCAGTCGTTAGTTCGATAATGAATCAACTTCATTAGCTCGAGTGTGCACAAGTCGGTTGGCTCCACAATCAGCTCATGATCGTAAAGATTTGTAACGGCAAAAGTAATAACTTAAGAATGAGATAAGGTAGTTCAAGCGAGGCCTAAAGATTTCTGCTGAGGAGTTGTAAGGCCGATTGTGTTTCTAGACCTTTTTAAGATTTCAATTGAATCGTCGGGTTCGAGTTCATACTCGTTCATATGGAACCGATTAGCCCATCCATTATAATTTAATATTTGCCATAAAGAAGCGTACCATTTTTGTAAATAATGAATGATAAACTTATGGTTCGGTTGATTTACAATTTCTTTATTTAATGAAGAGTCTGCGTACGTCCTCAATCCTTTTTAAATAAAGAGATTATAAATCATCCTACTTATATATTTCTGAGCAAAACACGCGTACACACAAAGTTCCAAGGGGGGGTAGATGCATGACGATGCAGGTGTGCTCTAAATTGAGTATGGGCGCTCCCGCTGTCCCCCCCGCTGCCTCCTCAACTGTCTTCGAAGACGGAGGAAGTAAAACTAACAATCAAGATCGACATAGAGTTCAGATAGTAGTTAATGAGCACCAGGTTAGAGTAAATACGATAAAGGTCCTTGTGAACGATGTCATCTAGCAATTATCACATCAAATCCCCCTATTACAAGTCCTGCCCATACCAGACTTGTAATACTTAGATTCATGAATAATCCCATGGAACAAAAACTGTGACGGGTTTTGTTAACATAGCAATTATCATATCAATCCTTATATTACGAGTCTCGCCCATACAAGACTTGTAATACTTAGATTCATACATAATTCCATGTAAACAAAATTATGACGGTTGTCGTGTAATACGATATTGTATAAAGTTATGAAAGAAAAAAAATATTCTTAGAGACCATTGTTTATATTACAATGTCTGAGGACGAAGTGAGACCATTGTGCAACTCACAATGTCTAAAAAGATGTTCTGGTATTTATATAAATAACTCTTATATAAATAAATGTATGATATACACAAAGGGATGTAAGCGTATATATATTATATATATGTATGTCATGTAAGCACATAATGCAACAAGTAGTGTAAGCACATAAGCAAGTAGTGTGTATGCACTTTGGAAATGTTTGATGTGATGCAATATTTGTGAAAACGGTTATAGTCTAGGGTAAAATATGCAACCTAGTTCTCTATAACCTCGGCTCTTATACCAATCTGTAACACCCCCAAAAATGTGTCGCAGCGGAAATATGTCCGGGAGCGTTACTTCATAATACACAGCGTTAGATACAAGAGAACGACCTCTAAATATGTCGTTTGAAAAGTAAGCTCGTTGATTTTCTTGAAATTGATATAAAATTTGTCCCATAATTGCATCACAATGAAAAGCTTACAACGAGATTTGATCATTTGTATACAAGAAGAAATCCATGAATGAAATCTTGTCAATTTAGACTCCAATGCACATCAAGTAAGCCAAGCATCTAATTCACCTGAGAAAAACATGCTTAAAAGTGTCAACATTAAAGTTGGTGAGTTCATAGAGTCTTGTAAGTATAAATGTAATTGATGAAATCCAAAGATTTATAAAGTATGTGTGACCTTTTCAATCCTTATAATAATCGTTAAAATGTAAGAGTAAACGTAAAACCGAAAGAGTTTAGTGTTTATTGTTTCACCGCAGTATAATGAAAAGTATTCAGACATCAGTAATGTTCAACAAGATAGTGTGGACCACAAGATTTTAAAAGTGATGTGACTACTATAACAGATACAGTATCACATAAAAAGTATCTACTGTTGCGCTAAGCTCATGACACCGAAGCTCGACATCTATGTATGCAATTTAATGCAAATAAAAGGCCCGTGTAGATGTTCAAACCCGCAACATCCAAATATCGTCAGGAATGTATGCTATTCGTGTCTTCAATACGGTCGAAACTATTAAGAGCTACTCACAACCGAAACAGGGATGTCAATCCCAAATAGATCTATTTATACACTCGAGCTTACTTAACCAGTACAGTCGGTCAAGCAATTGACGGTTCATGATAATGGGCAATGGTGGGTTTAGCTACTTAGGCACATGTAAACCAGGAGTTGTTAACCGAAAAAAACACTTGTGTCCAATATAAAATAACCATTTTATTCATTAAACAGGTTTGTTTTACTTAAAATCCATACGTAGAAAGAGTGTGCTATAAATCAAGTAATTGAATTGTAATGAGTATGTAAACAATTTTGTAATCGCATAGGCAAATAAGTATGTAACAAAGTATGAAACCAAGTCTGTAATCAACCATGTAATTGTTTGTAATGAGTTGTGAATTCAAGTATGTAAACCAAGTGTGTAGAATAATATGTAAAAGGTGTTGTAAATGAATATGTAAACAAGTTGTATTGAGCATGTATTCTCCCCCGAGATTTGTAAAGCAAATGTAAAACAAGTGAAAGAGGGGCTATAAACTCACCTCGATGATGTAGAACGGTTGACAGATAGGCATCTAACATGCACAACACAAACGGAAGACGAAACGGCTCGATCAAGAAATTGAAACTAATCTTAACGGCTAAGTCCCACTAGCCTAGGATAATGTGTTTGGGTTTCCCGATGAGTGGCTACGTCAACGCGTCATGTTGATAAAAGGATTTAGATTTAAAGTTGTAATAGTTTGGTGGTTGGTTAAATAAAACAATAAAAAAAATAAAAGCAAGGTATGTAGTATATTTTGTATATATATTACATATGAAAAATGGACAAGTATGTACTTCATATGGTGAATTATATAATAACGACCAAGAATCAAAAGATTAATTTGAAATATATATTACTTTGAAAGTATTATATAATAAGTGTGAGTAAATAATTAAACCAAATGGGTTGACACGTTTTCGGAAAATCACCGCTTAAATAAATAAAAAGTAACCGTAAGTTTTAAAGTTACAAATCACGTTAAAAGATGTTTGTAAAGTTTTTACAGAAGTTATAAGGTTATCATCTTGTCAAAAAATTTAAAATGTCCTTTGAATTTGGTATTTTTGTTTCCTTGGCGGGTTTCTATAATATTAGAATTATAGTGAAAGCTAGTATATATACATATTTTTAGAAAATTTCGCCATGATCTTCTAGTTTGTGAGACGTTTCCCATTTTTACAAAATCTAACATTTTTCTCTTTTCAATCAGTCCGTGTTGCAAATACCTCAGTATATATTAAACGAAATCTAATAAATAACAAAATAAGTATAACCAACGTATGCTACCGCCGTTTAACGGCGAACCAAACATACCCTCGTGTTGCCTGCTGTCCCAAACACCCCTTCTTGGGTGTTAAACACAAAACCCAACGCCCCTAAATCTGCTCTCCGCCAAACCAAATACTCCCTAATCTATTTTAGCTCAACCAAACGTATTCTTATTGTTTTCTATATCTACCGAACGCACTCTTTCGTGCTACACCACCAACCAACGCATCCCTTGGTACTACACTACCAACCATACACACCTCTTGGCTGTTCATAACAGCCAAACGCCCCTATATGGTGTTAACCATAAGCAACCAAACGCTCATGCTGCTAACCCGCAACCAAACAAACTCGGTCTGTTACAACAAACGCACACCTTGGGTCGTTATAAACTAAACCAAACGCTTCCTGTCGTGATTCTTCAAAGCCAAAGTCACCCCTGATGGTGCAAACCAACGAGCACATCTGGATGGCGACATCTAACAATCCCAGACACCCTATTTGTTTTGAGACAACCTAAACGCACCCGTTGGTGGTGTTGATTTAAAACCAACAGCACCCATGTGGGCCTGTTAAAATCAAACGCACCCTCGTGCTATGTAAACCCACGAAAACAAACACCCTTTGTGGGTCGCTGTTGTGATGGAGACGATGGTGGCTAGTGGAGTGGTTCGGTGTCGATGGTGACGGTGGTGGTGTTGGCTGGTGGGAATGCTGGTGACGTGAAGATGGGGACAAAGTGATGGTGGGCGTTGGTGTGGTGTATGGCATCGGTTGGTGGTGGCCTCGAAGGTGAGGAGGGTGGCGTCGGTGGTGATGTTTGAGGTGGGGTGGCCAGAATCCGACCGGAGGTGCCGGATTCCTAGTTTTTCTTCTAGAAGTGGGCGGATATAAATACTTAAGGAGTGTGTGTAAGGTTATGAAAATTATGGGTAACCCTAATTCATTCTTATATATATAGTGAAAACTATAAAATAAATGTGTAAAGTGTATAATAGTTGAGGGGAGATGGTGAAAATAATACTAGAGGGACTGAAAACATAATTTTTTAGAAACTTTTATAAAACGTTGGTTCGGGACTCATTTGGGCTACTTAACGGATTATTCAAAACACGAAACTTGCGCCATTGTTTTCCAAATCATTTTTCCTATAAAAATGAGTATTCACTTGACTATATTTTATAAATGTTTTTATAATTTATACTATTTATTTAATGTTTATTATTTATTTTGGATATGACGGGTAAGTGTAGCCCGTAAAAATTAACACTTTAATTTGAACATTCGCGTTTATAAATAAACGCTTTTGAATAAAATATTAAATAATTTATTAAATACTTTTATCTAATAAAAGTGATAACTAAATATAAATTTAATTATTTCCGCGTCGGTACGAGTTGTGATCAAGATTTTGCGAGGCTATTTTAGTCATTTTCTGCTTGGTTTCAGGTCTTGGGTAAAACTGAAAAGTTGTCCGAAATGTCGTTTTACATCAAATTGCTTTAGAGTCCGAGTTGTGAAAACGTGATTCAGTAAGTCGTTTTTGATAACATTAATCTTCAAATTGTAATTAATCTTCAATCAGCATCAATCGTTGTTTGACTGCATTGAATAAGAAGATAACTACTGTTTGACTTTAAGTCTTCTAAAATCCTATAATGCTAAATTAGTTCTTCTTGTTTTATTCTTTTGTTCTTTTATCTCATCAAATCTATAAATCCCAACAATCTTCCCCTATTTAATGATGACAAAACAAACAAATTCTTGCACGAACTTCCCCTGAAGTTGTGATCATGGATCTCCCTGAATGAAACAATCTTCCTTTGTAAACTGCTTCCCCTTAACTTAAGATCTTCCCCTTAAGTTATCAATTCTCCATTCCATGCCACCACAGGATCTATAAGTTGCTAATCATATAATCATCTTCCCCTTTTTGTCTTCATCCAATAGGGAACATATAAGCAACTTTGATCTTTACAACCTCAAATCATATATCAAAACTTTTAATCCAAGCTTTCTACTGACTCAAATTACCCCCCATGAAGTTTAACACAAATAATGAACTCAAGCAGTAGAAATTTTAAACTACAAAGTATTAATACTGACTAGCAGTAGTAATGACCTTCCCCTGAAACTGTGCATGAACATCTTCAATTCTGTAGGCTTTTTGTAGTAATTATTAATGAAGAAAACTAAGTATAACGAACTTGATGAAGAAGTAGAATTTATCAAACTTGTGTCTTATGTCTTGTTTATCCACGTAACTCCAAACTCATACCTGTAACCCCTAAGTATAAGTAGACCGTAACCTCTTAAAAGAATCCTCATTTATCCTTAATTAAATGAGACACTTAGCACTGCAACGTAACTCCTTTAAGTGATAGCCAATGTGCGCATTGAGCATCAAAGAGAAAAATTCACACGATTGCTAATTCCTTAAGCTTCATCAACACCATATAAAATGAACAAGTTATCTTTAAAGTGTAACACCCACTTTAAGATATGATAAGAAACCACACCTGTGAAACTCAACTACAACATCAAATAAGTGATAATCAATCATCTTCGTAATCACATCTTCAATAAATCCAAAAATAGCCTTTTTTAATTTAATTGAATCTTTGTCCCATCCGAAAACCAAGTTGTATGTTATTCGTTATCGCATAAAGCTAGCAGTACAAACACATTTAATACTAGCAGTATAAACACACGAACCAAACAGTAGTATCTGCTTTTAAACCTAGCAGTACTAATACACGAAGCAGTAGCATTTAATAAAATCAGGCAGTAGCAATGAAGTATTGGCAGCATAAACACGTACAAACATCATCAATCTAAAACTTGTATGGACGAATAAGCACCATGAACAATACGTCCTCCATAGAATCGACTCCATAAACCTTGTATATCCTAGATATCATGAGCCACCAGGCTCTGATACCAATTGTGGAGATCTTTTAAGCCCATCTAGGATATGTTTTATAGATAATATAATATACACACGAATAAAAGAACAGTATATTATCAAACAAGGTTTTATTATCATACGTTTCCATCTTGACCCAAAACTAAACTTTGAGACTACTAACTAACTATTAACTAAATAACTATTAACTAACTAACTACTGTGTACACACACACACACGTTTACTAGACTCTCATTGGAGAGCTATATATATCTGGATATATACAAACAAGTTGTCAATGAAGATCTCTTTATATAGAAAAAAGGAAAAAACAAAAAGAAAAGGAGGAGAGAGACCATAAGCCTTCCAAAGAAAATTTATTCCAGTCAACAATTATATTAAATACTTAGTCAATGTATTTAATATGGTTGACTAAATAATTAGGAAACTAAATCAGCATTAATCTTCAAGTTGTAATTAATCTTCAATCAGCATTAATCGTTGTTTGACTGCATTGAATGAGAAGATAACTATTGTTTGACTTCAAGTCTTCTAAAATCTCATAATGCTAAATTAGTTCTTCTTGTTTTATTCTTTTGTTCTTTTGTCTCATCAAATATGTAAATCCTAACACAAGCATATATATTATATATATGTATGTCATGTAAGAACTAACAACCATATTTGATTCCTCCAAATCCTTATTAACATGCTCGGATAAAGATGCTCACATTTATTTCATAAATCAAAGATGTCAAACAGGGTCTTACTACTCACTTGCTTGAACGGCAACTGAAACCTCCACATCCATCCTATCCTCTGTAACACCCCCAAAAATGAGTCGCAGCGGAAATATGTCCGAGGGCGTTACTTCATAATACAACAGCACAAGATACAAGAGAACGACCTCTAAATGTGTCGTTTGAAAAATAATCCCGTTGATTTTCTTGAAATTGATATAACGTTTGTCCCATAATTGCATCACAATGAAAAGCTTGAAAGCAATACAACGAGATTTGATCATTTGTATGTAAGTAGAAATCCATGAATGAAATCTTGTCAATTTAGACTCCAATGCACATCAGATAATCCAAGCATCTAATTCACCTGAGAAAAACATGCTTAAAATGTCAACATAACGTTGGTGAGTTCATAGATTTTGTAAATGTAAATATTAAAATCAAAAGAGTATAGTGTCTACTGCTTCACCGCAGTATAATGAAAAATGTTTAGTAATCAGTAATGTTCAACAAAGTAGTGTGGACCCCAAGGTTTTCAAAATGTATGACTACTATAACAGATACAGTATCACATAAAATGTATCTACTGTTGCGCTAAGCTTATGACACTGAAGCTAATTTATGTAGCATATAATATGCCAAATGTATTTCTGCCCTACCGGTGTCTGACCAAGACACCAAATGAAATTGACATGATATATACCCGTTGTCCGGTAAACCGGCACAGTGAGCGCTACTCACCCGGATAAGGATAATTAGTCCCAATAGATCTATTTATAACATTCATGCTTACAATCCGTAATTAACAGTTCATGATAGTTTCGGGCATGAGAGTGGTCTAATCGCTACTTAGGCAACACGTAAACATGAGATGATAACCAAAAACACTTGTGTCCAATGAAGAAGTAACCATTGTATTCATAAACAGCTTTAAATACTTAAATCCATAAGTAGAAAGAGTCTGCTATAAATCAAGTACCGAGTTTGTAAAATGAGTATAAGTGTGAGTATGTAAACAAGTATGTAAACAAGTTGTAATGAGCATGTGTTCTCCCCCAATATTTGTAAAGTAATGTAAAACAAGTGAAAGAGGGGCTATAAACTCACATTGATGTTGTAGAACGATTGGCGGGAATACGCATATTACGCGCCAGACAAAACGGAAACTAAAACGGCTCGACCAAAAAGTTGCGATTTATCTTAACGGTTGTATCCTACTAGCCTAGGATAATGTATTTGGGTTTTCTGATGAATGAGTACATCAACGCGGCACGTTGATAAAAGATTTAGATTTAAAGTTATAATAGTTTGGTGGTTGGTTAAATAAATAAATCAAAAGTAAACGCAAAGTGTGTAATATATTCCGTATATATTACATGATGAAAATTGACCGAGTATATAATTCATACTGTGAATTATATAACAAGATACACAACCAAAAAAATAACTTGAAGAGTATATAATACACGACTTGTGTTACCTCTAAAAGGTGACAATTAAAATAAAATGGTCTAACTATATAATACTCTCCAAGTATTATATAAGAAAGATGATAAATTTTTATCTACCACGTAAAGTAACTGTGTCCATAGTTTAAAAACAAGCAATGTTTCTCACCCCAAAATAGTAAAGTAAAAGTAGTAAAATATGGGGCTATGAACTCACTTAGCATAGATTGTGCAAATGTTTAAATTCACGCAGAAAAGATGAATATAGAAATCTAGCCGCGACCTAGCTAATAATAAAAGGTCTAGAAACACAGAAAAATTATGCCAAGAAATGACACAATATGTTCATCACAAAATACATCCATGTGTGTTTGCTTTAGTTTGATTATCAAATCATGACGAAATAAAATCATATAGTTTTTTGTTAAGTTTCGGAGTTTAACCAAAAGTTTCTATTTTTAGCAAGTTTCTATTTTAGGAAAGTTTTTAGTTTCAAACCGTTAACACCGTCGCCTATATTTATGAAGTTTCCATATTTTCAAAACGCACTAACGAGCCTAATCGCTTAACTTCTATGCCCGTTTCACTAATTTTTTTACCAAACTTACTATTTTTAGTAACTTTCTCGCTTTTCCCAAAATGTGCTACGGGGGGTCTTCAATTAGATTACTAATCAATAGAGATGTTTTGTCGTTACTATATGTTTCGCTAGTGTTTAGAAAGTCCAAAAATGTCCGAAAACTCATTTTACTATTCACATCAGCACACTATTCATTTGGTTTTTCGAAAAATGTTTCAAGTTTCATTTGGTTATAACTTGGTCGTTTTAAGTCCAATTTTAAATGGTGCGATATTATGAAACACTATATTCGAACGTGAGTCTTCAAAACTACTTTTACGCCTAATTAAAAACATTTTTAAGTCGACCAAAACCTCAAAACAAATTTGGTACAACAAACACTTTTTGCCAAAAACGCAACCAAAATCCACCCAAACTTCACAATAGTGCCTAATCTAACATAATCTCCATTCACAACTAATCCACAACAAAACCACACCTAAATCTAACCTAATCCCTTCATTTCTATTGTTGTAACACTCATTCAACTCTCATCTCACCAAGAACATAATATTTAACTACATGAAATAAAGTAGTATCATTATTTATGAAATCTTGTCTTTAAAAATTCTTCAAAATTAAAACACAAATATGTAATGTTTCGGATCTTTGAACATATAGAAGAACACAAGAAATAACTCATAGAAATGATTCAAGATACTTACAATAATGAAGAACAAGTAGCGAAATCACAAGATCTATACCCCAAAATAATAGATCTATAAAACCCAACAACAAATCTAGAAACCCTAACTTAGATCTTGAAGAAAAACCCTTAAATCAAAGAACCAATACTTCAAAACACCTTAGATTTTCTTAGAATGAAAATGTGGAATGAGTGAATCTGCTAGAATCAAAGATTATGGAAAACCCTATAAGAAAAGGGTGTATGTTTATCGTGAGCTAGGAGAGCAAGAGAGGGAGAGAAAACAAATTTTAGAGACTATGAAATGAGAAGTGAAACCATAGTTGTGAGAATGTAAAGGTATTTATAGGCCAAATGAAGGTTTAGGGTTACATGGTTTTAAGTATTAAGTGACCAACACACACCAAAGGTGTGTGTGTGTGGTTCAGCTGAACATAGCCACAAGCACCATTTGGTTCAAAAATTTTAATCAAGGCTCATGAATTAGGTCCTAAATTTTGAATTTCAAGTCAAATGTACAAGTCAAAGTGTGTAAGTATGCATTTGTCTTGGCTTGGTTGGATGAGTGTGTATGAAATGGACTTCCTCATGTGTCACTTTCATACACATAAATGAGAAGTTCAAGAAAAGATGCCTTTGATTTAAATTCAAGGCTTATGCTTGCATTTGGTTTTAGTTTAGGCGTCCAATATATATCAAGAGGGAAGGGTGAATAAATTTTTTGACTTTAGAATACGAGATGGACGATAACTAAAGTTTACACGAAAAGATTTCGAGTTTTCGGGGTTCCGTTAGGTCAAAAACGCGAAAAACGCAAATTAAACGTTAAAGCGTAAAAATAAATATCGGGAGTGATCGTAAACTCTGAAACACTTAGAAAAGATAAAATAATTCATATAATATCTAAACTAATGAATATCCGATGCCGGAACGCGTCCGATGACGTTTTTCAGATTTACGCGGGTTTACTTCTCGGTAAACCACCAGATTAAAACGTAACGTATAAAAGTCAAAAATAATTGTCGGAAAAGTTTAAAATATTGACCGGAAATTCTCGGGGTGTGAAATTCTTCCCCCATTAAAGAAGCTTTGTCCTCAACGCTTAAGACGTGGACGAAGGGTTAACGAAAAGATGAGGGTACTTTTTCTTCATTTGGTCCTCGCGCTCCCAAGTAAACTCGGGCCCTCGTCTCGAATTCCATCGGACCTTCACGATTGGAATGCGGCTTTGCTTCAGCCGTTTAACTTCTCGATCCATAATTTCAACTGGTTCTTCAATGAAATGGAGCTTGTCATCAATCTGGATTTCTTCTAACGGAATAGCTAGGGGTTCGTCTACGAAACACTTCTTCAGATTGGAAACATGAAAAGTACTATGAACTCGGCTTAACTGCTCTGGAAGTTCAAGTCGATAAGCAAGCGTTCCCACTTTAGCAATAATCCTAAAAGGTCCTATATAACGAGGGTTCAGCTTTCCCCATTTGCCGAAACGTAGAACCCCTTTCCATGGCGACACTTTCAACATGACCTTGTCTTCAACCTCAAATTCTAATGGCTTACGCCTCCTATCAGCATATCTCTTCTGCCTATCTCGGGTAACTTGATTTCTCTTTTTGATCTGAATGATCTTCTCAGTTGTTTCATGAACAATTTTCAGACCAGTGAGCTGAGCGTCCCCAACCTCAGCCCAATAAATTGGCGATCTACATTTTCGGCCGTAGAGAGCTTCAAACGGAGCAACCTTGATACTAGTATGATAACTGTTGTTGTAAGAAAACTCCACCAAAGGTAGGTATCTGTTGATAAAAATATAATGCCTAAAAACATTACTAATATTTTTTCACATCTTTACGTTTTGATAATCACAAAATATAGATTGCAATCCATAATTTTTGGCATGTAACTAGATTATATGGACACTTCGGTTTATAGATTAGTTTCCTCCAACAAAATCCATAAATAAAAATAAAAATAATATATTAGATGTTGTATACCTATAAAAAAAAATAAAAAAAATCTAAATCATACATCTAGCACTATTGTTAAACAAGTATCCCCGGTCTGGTCCCAAGGAAGATAAGTGATTCTGACGTGGTGATTCATCATTCATACAAAAACAAATTGGATACTTTAATAATTTGGCTGTATCGTATGTTTCTAGATATATAGTACACATATCAAATCACTATAATATTATATATATAAATTATATATTGTCTTTTAAAGGGTAAGTCTATTAAATAGAAACGTACTTTTTAAAATTTACACATCTAGTAAACACACTTGTTTTATTACTAATATAGCCATTGTAACTTGTTGTTTTGAGACAATTATACTAATATGACCGAAATAATATCCACGTCAGTAAAATTATGACACGTCATTTTTTTTGTTTTTTTTGTTTTGTTTCCTTTTAACACCTAGATAATCAATAAGTAACTTTTTTTTCTTCTCATTTTACTCTCTCTCTCTCTCTCTCTCACAAAATCAACATCCTCAATTTTTCTCTTTTTTATAAATCATCAACACCATACCCAGTTTTAAAAAGTCAACCCTGTTATAAAACAAACAACACCAAGCCGATCAACACCATCTGAAACCATCACCGGACACTCTGTCAATATATGTACAGATCTTTTGTTATTGTCATGCTTGAATTGTTGGATAGCCTTTTGTATTAGATGGGGTGATTGTTGGGTTTGCGATTTTCGTGCTTGAAATACAGTCATGCTTGGCCTTGTTAATCTGTAGTAGGAACCAAACCTACTAAGCACATACCGCAACAATCATGTTGATTCAGTTCTACTATTTAGTTCATACACCTACAACTACCCCCGTGAAATATGATGAGAATATGCATATGTTTTACCAAAACAACAAAGATATCCTAACGGTGGTTGGTGGTGAGTGTTGCGGCCCGCCGTTTCCGCAGTTTGATTGTTTAGGTGAATTTGAAGAGAGAAAGTTGGGTGGATGAGAGATGATGAATTGATTATATCTTCCACCATAACCAACAGGTACAAAGAGATTTGGTTTTATTAAGTGACACCACTAAAAATAGTCATTACAAACAAGAGTTCCCATGTTTTTGTAGCTTTCAACTTTTTATCATTATCACGAGTGTCCTTGCAAATATAAATTTTTTCATGATTTTTATTAGTTCATAAGCATTTCCAAGAAATTTTGCAAAAGAGTACTTTTGTAAAATACAATAATTTAATAAAAATATTTTTTTGAAAAGTATTCCGAAAGTGAGTTTAGAGTTGGGTTGGATTGAAGAGATTTTAAGGAAGATTTGAAGAGATTTATGAGAAGAAAGATATTCTGGAAAGTGGCTATGTGATAATTTTGGGATGGATTTGAAGAGATGATGTTGGTGGATTCCAATAGGCAACAAATACACGCTCGCAATCCATCTCACCAACAAAAAATAATATGAAAAAATAAAAAATGATGACGGTCAGTCATTTTTAAAAGATAACGGTGGTAACCGGTAGGAGCCTTGCTTATTTACTATAATGTTACAAATTTGAAAGTTTGGATAACTATATTAGTAATAAAACAAGTGTGTTTACTAGATGTGTAAATTTTGAAAGTACGTTTCTATTTAATGGACTTAACCCTTTTTTAAAATTTTTTATCAAATTTTGCGATTTTATTCGTCTAAATTACTAAAGTATTTTTTTTTCAAACAAGGTATTGAAGTATACGGGTTTGATAGTTACTGAACACAAAAATTGTGTTCATAACCATTACCTCACATACTAATCAGAAATTGAGCGGTTTTCTCTATCCACTTCATCAGTTCAGGGCCTCATTCGTTCCACGTTGGTTTATTTATCAGGTTATTAAACATATATATTACTAAATTTTGCGAATTTGTTATCGCCATGTAACGATATTTTTTCTGTCAATTTGGGTTGCTAATATATATTTATTTATAATTTTGAATCTTTTTTAGAAATTCTTACTAATTTGATGTTTTCTTTCTTCTCAAAATTTTTTCAGATTTTTCTGAACAATTTTATTTTTTCATGTTCTTGATGTTAATATCATCGTTCGTCAAAAGTTGATCAGTTGACGGACGATTGTGATTCACTATCACACCCATCAATATCTATCTCAGCCTCAAACCAAAACAAGACGACTCAAGAACCCTGAACCAATCCAAGATTCATAATAAACACCCAAAAGATCTCAAAAATCATAATCTCAAAAAACACCATACCCGAGACATATATAAGATAAATCTAGAAGGTTGTGTTAACAAGACTTAAAATTTCCATCACAAAAATTTAAAACCTCAAACCCCTAAATACAAGAATATGATTATTCAAGATTTAAAAGGGTTTATGTTTTTTATTAGTTCTTCATGTTTAAAAAAGAAAGAGGAACTCATAACATCACATAATCTGAGAGTTATTTAACTCATGAGAAGATTAAGAAAAAAAAGGCTACAAGATTTATTGTTATCGTGCAGATTTATAGTTTGAAACGAGAAAGATATAAAGAAATTGGTGATATGTGTTGAGCCATAAATAATGATAGACTTCATTATGGAATATATTAGTTATCTTAAGCTAAACACGTGGGGACTAGAATTGACAATTGTAGTAAGTTAGATCGTGTCTTGCTATATATACCCCCTCTTTACTTCCAATGAGGGGTGAGACTTTTATAAGTGTGTATTACTTTCTGTCTTTAACAAAGTAACACATCATTACCTCCTCTCCTCTCCCCCCCCCTCTCTCTCTCTCCTCTCTCTCTCTCTCGCCTCTCCCCTCTCTTCTCTCTCTTTCCACTCATCCCTCTCCCCTATCTCTCTCCTTCTCCCTCTCCATCTCATAAAGTTTCAATTACCACCAACATGATGGGTCGGCTGGTTTTTCCGGTAGGCTACGCCCGACACCATAATAAACGTCAGCTTGATAAGAATTAATGATCCTAACTATATTGGGTATCAAAAACTAGGCTATCAGGTTGATTATTTATTGTGGTGTTTGTGTCTCTTGTATGTTTTTATTATCCAAAATGTCGTGTTATTTTTTGCTTAAGTTTTTACAATTTTTATGTCCGAAGAGTCCAAATAGGCATGTATTTTCTCTTGTTCATATCAGTCACTTTTTGGTTTGAATCTATCCACGTATGGCCTTTTGGGTGACAACCTTTGGTTGAATCTTTATAGGTCAAGTAATAAATTGATATTTATCATGTTTTTATACATTTCTTAACTTGTTTTGTGGTAAATATCAAGATTGATGAGTTTATTGATTTTTTTCTACTCGTGTATGCTTAAAAGGACATACGAGTTCACCACCTTCATGAAGGCGAGTTTAAAATTTGAATTCCGGCGAGTATGAATACCCTTTCTTGGCGAGTGTAGAAGACGAGCTAAGTTTTGGGTTTTCAAGCGAGTTAACATCATGACAAGTTAACCTCAGATCCGTTACAATCCTTATTGGTCAACAAAAGTCAAACAAAAAGAGAAAAAAAGAAGAGGAAGTACAAAAGTTCGTTAACCATAGCCAAAACCTATATCAAAATTCAATCGACAACAAAACCCATAGCTATCCTAATCTTATCCTCCTCAAACAATCACAACTACCCCATCTCCCAAACAATCAAGTCAAATTGAAACTTAAACGATTATATATATATATATATATATAAATGTATATATAATATATATATATATATATATATATATATATAAGATCATAGTTTTTTGTGCTCATCGAAGTGATTATTACAAATCTATAAAATATTTAAACACAAAATCATCATAGATCTTTGTGAAGCAAAACTCATTTGTTATTCGAAATCTATCAAGAAAGAATAAGAAACTAAATGTAAATGAATGTTCTTGTCCTTCCCTGTTTCGTTCTGTAAACGAATGACAAGAAACAGAATGTAAACATCACCTACCCGAGACCTTGTTTTTACAAGATCTTGAAGCCAAAGAAAGAAAGTTTTCTTATAGTCTTTTTGTTCTTTGAAAGAAACAATAGATGCTTTGATTTATTTGTAAGAAAGAAATCAATAAAATGTCTTTGTTGCTACATTTTGATAAGGGTGAAGTAGTTATCAATATTGTTGAGTGGGGTGGTTTATTTGAGTGATTTGTAAGCAATGGGATGTATACTTTTGATGGTGGGTGTAGGGTACTTAAAGATTTGCCTCTGCACGTTCTCAATGACAAAAAAGAAGTATCTCCAAATAATACAACTTTCGGTGTTTGACTAAACATGATGAAACATAGAACGTCTGATGATAATTAATTACTAATATGCTTTGATGATGTGACCACAAACTCTAAATATATAAGCCATTCATACCTTTGGGGCTCTCATGGTTTCACCAAAACGTACATGTTCTTGTGTTCATCAACCGCCCATCGCTAATTCATCCAATCTTGGACACCATATATAAAGGTTCATAATATTTTCATTCAGAAAATATGCAAACATAAATATGAATAAGCTATAATATATGAAGTGGACCTATTAGATAACATGAACTGTGATAGATATATTATTGCACCTTTGCAATACTTTGAGCAAAAGACACAAATCAAAAGATGCACTTTAAGCAAAGCTTTAACCACATACTTACATGTGATGCGGTAGGTTAGATCGCAAAAAGTTTTTACAACCCTTCTAGGTAGAGTACCTAATGGATGTATTGTATTAGTAATATGCAAGCCTCAGGGGTTATTATCTTTTTCTCTAGGGAATAGTTTGGTAAGCTGAATTGGTACTATTCTAGTTCTAAAGGTTTTTGAAGGGAAGAGTATTTTAGTATTTTAATGTTTTTTTTGAAAGTTAAAGTACAAATCAGTGATTTGAAGAGTCGTTGATTAAACTACTAACTACTCCTGAATCTAATCTAATTATGCTATAAGGGAAATTGTGTGGAACTCATATGATTAAAAAACATGTTTACCTAATCATGCACTACTCCCTAGTTGCTCTCTCTATTTCTATTGTATGTCACCCTCGTTATGTGTAAATATGTAATATTACCTCATAATTCAACAGTGGGTTGGTCAAGTACGCATTCTACATGACAACCTAGTCGGGCGTTACCTGTTCGACACGCTCCCTCCCAATAATTAATCACGCGCAATAAATACTTAATTTGGAATCCACCCAAAGGTGATCTAGATATGAAGATCTAGTCACAGGTACCTATAACCTAACCACGTTTTCCTAGACGTCTTCGCTATAATATGAAGATCAAATAGCTAGTTTTCTAGAGCCTAATGTACACACCACTAACAAGAAGCAATATAATAAAGATTACAAACTAGGTTTCATTCAATCATAAGCAAGCACTAATTTAATTTAGCCAAACATGTTAATTAAAATCGAAGAACAAAGAATCAAACAACACATATACATATTGAATGATTAAATAGAATAGAAACTTCACTTCAATTGAACATAGAATAACAATGAGTACAAAAGGGTTAGAAAACCCTAAAATTCGACTATGGCAGCTGCTACAAAGGTTCTCCCAAGTTTTTACACCAAAATATGAAAAATAAAGGTTTGTATATTGATTCGATCCAAATAGTATATATATGATTAAATATATATCCTAAATATCTCAAATTAATTATAGTATAGAGAGTATCCCGTTTGATATAAAAATTGCTTGAGGACAAACAATATTTATCTCCTGGATGTCGTATCCCGACAAGAGTTGAATTTGAAGTCCGCAAAGGTATTTTGTTTGATGCTCGAAATATCACAAATATTTTGAATTTTGATTTTAATTCTACTAACGCAAAAGCAAATAAAGATAAGCTAAAGTAACAATTAAAGTAATTAAGAAATTTAAGCATAAAACGTTAACGAGAACTAAAAACGCGACTAATTAACCAAATAACACAAATTTAAAACCTAAAAATTCAAAATGCTAAATTTTAAACTTAAATGCACTTAAATAATTTTAAAACAGAAAATATATTTTTTGTAACTTTTTTATATTTTTAAAGAATTTAAAACACCTTTAATCTAGAAAATTAATGAAAATTACTAAACTATTTTATAATAAGAAAATTCCTAAAAATGCTTAACACTATTCCTAAGGGTTTTAAAGAAAAACGAGACAATAAGCTCTTTCCAATAAGCAGCTATAAATCAAATAAGATGTAAAAGCTTAAACTGAAAATGCATATATGTATTAAATAGTGTAAGAGACTTATGAAAAAGTCCCAAGGGAGCAGCGGTAAGGGTGTTGGTGTGTTAAGGGGGAGGTCACAAGTTCGAAACATGTGACTTCCTTTTTGATGAAAACATTTTTTTTAATTTTCTTTTGAAAAAACTATAAAATAAGCAAAAATGAAAAACTTTAATGTAAAACTTTTTGACAAATTTGAAAAATAAGCTAGAAAAACTACTTATAAGTTGATAGTTTAGCTTATCAAGTTTAGTGGTTTTTAAGCTAAAACTGTTTTGGCTTTTTGGACTTAATAAGCTAAAAGAAAAAGCAAATAAGCAATAACAGACTTAAATCTAAACCTAATAAGCACTAAGTACTAAAAATAAGCTAACATAATAAGCTAAAATTCATTAAAAAGGCAAAAAGACAGGAGGCTTAAAAAGACTTAAAAGGACTTATTCACTACTTTCAAACTAAGAATAAGGACTTAATAAGCTAACAAGAGAAAACAGATGAAAATAGATACTCAAAGAGCTCAAATAAGCTAGAATTAAGCTAAATGGAAAAGAAATAAGCTAGAGGAATGCAAATGCAAATGACATACTATACTAGATGTTTTTGGTTTCTTTGAAATGGATGACATATTTTAAGCTAAAAAAATAAGACTCAATAAGCAAAGTTTAGATCCAAAAACTCAAAACAGATAAGAAACATGACTCAAATAGCTAATTCAAACTAAATTTAAGCTAAGACTAGCAACTAAATAAGCTAAAATCCTAGGCTAAAACAGACTGCATACTCAGACTTTTGAATTTGCCTTAATGGCTTTTGCAACTAAATCTAAACTCAAAAACAATTTTGACATACTAAAAACTTAAACCAGATGTGTAATGATGCAAATAAAGACTTATTTTAAGCACAAAACCTACACCTTATTCATTCATTGGCAAATAACAGATTTGAATACTAATTTTTTGGCAAATTTAAACACTTGATGTAAGAAACTAGAAAATTAAACTAAACCTATTATAAGCTTATGAAAACTACTATTAAGGACTAAATTGAGCTTATTAAGACTGACCTAATTACCAAAAATAACACAAGCAATCTTAACTAAGTTAAAACTGCTTGTGCCAAACACCCCTTTAAATTTCTTCAAACCAATTTTTAAGCCTAAACAGATCCTAATAAGCCAAATTTATTGAAAACAGATTAAGTCCTAGGTATAATTAAGTCTATTAAGCAAAAACTTGGGGAAATTAAGTACTAATTAATAAGCTAAAATTAATAAGCAGTTTAGACCAATAACTAGTAGTATTAACTCTAAAACCTCAAAAACACAAATCAAACTTCTACTAAGCTATCATTTAATCATATTCAGATAAAATAAGACATGTTAAGCACATATAAGCAACGATAAGCAAATAATAAGCTTTAATTAAGCAGACACAGATATTAAGCCAAAAATTAAAGTAAGAAAGAGTGTACCTTGATCCTAGCTCAAACAAGGATCAAAAATGCTCAAAGGAGCTTATCTACAAGCTTCAGCTTGTTAGAAACAAGCTGGTAAAGTACCTATAAGCCCATCTATTTCTGGCTTATCTTCCATAATAGCTTAATATGACTTTTTGAGCTTATTTGAGTAAAGTGGCTTATTCGGCTAAGCTTTTAGGAAGCTTAGCTGAATGATTAACTTATAAGGTAAGAGCTTATTTTGAGCTAATTAGCTTAATTCTAACCATTATTAAAATCATATAATAGGTAAAAACAGAAAATTTAAAAAACAAGATTTAACTAAAAACAAAATTTTAATTAATCCTTAAAAAGAGATTACAACTTTTTAGACGGAATTACATTAATGAAATGAAATAAGCTAAAAAACTAACAATAAAGCTATTAACTACAAAAAACCTAGATATTCTCTCTGTTTGAACCTCATCTACTTATATTTGAGGAGGGGAAGCCTTCTAGCCTTCCAGGAGCAATCCAAGCCTCAATCCTAGTTCTTTAATCTTGACCAATCCCCAAGCAATCATTTAGAACCCTTGGATCATATGCCAGCTATCATCAACCAATCATTATGCTTAGGATTGCCAGCGTGGATTTGTTGGTGTCAGACGCGTCAGGTTAATGCTTCTAGAAGCTCAGAAGTGTGTGTGTGGGGTGGATAGGGATTTACCATGCATGTGTTGATGGTGTGAAAAGAAGAGGAAAAAAGGATGGGTAAATAGTAAGTTTGATTGGGTGATTGACCCTTGTTTATAAGATTTTGGACCTAAGAAATGGTTTTGGGCTTGGGTTATAAATTTGGGCCAAGAAATAAATATTTTGGAATTGGATTTTAAAATGTATAAGGCTTAAGGGTTTATAAGTATAGATCTCAATGGGCTGACCCGGCCCAATAAAATGGGTACGGGTTGGTCCATTAAGGATGTATACGCCTTTGACTTCGATTTCTCACGCTTTTTCCATTCTCGTGCTTGGTTTTGTCCGTTTTGCTTCGTTTTGTCATTTTTTGACAATCCGTATACCTGCAAACAAATGCAATTTTGACAAAAGAAAAACAAACATATACAATATATTTTACATGTATTTTTGGTCTTTTAAGCTCATTTTAATAAAGAAAAATGATATGTGATTAAACACATATCAAAAATCCCCCATACTAAGCTATTGCCGTGTCCTCACGCAATGTCATAAACACACTTAGAAAACCAAAAATTTCAACCCCCTTAGACTAATTACCTTGAAAAGTAGCTAAGTGTTCATCTAAGGGGATTAAGAAATCACTAGTTTTGAAAAGCCCCTCGTTTTACCATTTTTATGCATTTATTATTATCATTCATACATATCATAACTTTAAGGATCACGAAACAAGAAATACTAAAAATAAATTCATCGTCCTTGATTTTTCACCCGCCCCAAACCAAGCTTAAAAACGAAATCATTGTTAAATACAAGTTAAGATGCTAACACTACTCATAAATGCTAATTGTGAATGCATAACTACTTTCCGCTCCCTTATTCCTAAATCCTCTAAAGATTTTATTATTATTATTGGTGACAAATAAATTAATGTCTTATTCATATAAAGTAAACCCGGTTAAGAATAAGGTCCACATTAAGGTTCTAATTTCACATGATTTAGGGGTTATCCTTTTTATTTCATCCGAAACAACTCAACTACGAGTCCAGAGACGGAGGCTTTATTTAGATAACCCCGGAGTCAAAATTTGGCTTTATTCTTATTATTATTATAGCAACATTATTAAACCTCGGTCCTTTAAACAATTGACACATCAGGCGTCTTAACCGACAAGATCCAGTAGTCTTATTTTGACCTTGGTAATTTCCTCGACCTTTTTGAAGGCTACAACATCGGCAGCGAACCGACCAGATGCATCAAACTTTTATCAGTCTCGGATTATTATTACTATGTGCCTTATTTTGAAGACTGCCACATCGGCAGCGAACCGACCAGAGACAGTAAACCTTTATCAGCCCATAGTTTTTTTTATTATTATTATTACCTCCACCCTTTAAACGACTGTCACATCGGTATGCGAGCCGACCATGATCCAGAAGTCTTATTTCGGCTTCGGTTTAATTATCATATTATTATTATTATAGCCAAATTTCAAGTCCCTGTGGTCTTTTAACTACCTAGACAACGGTAGCGAGCCGTCAGGAATCGGTAGCCTATTTCCCTACAACACTAAAAAAACCTCGATGTGTACCTTACTTTCACCAGAAGGAATCTCTACGAAGTAATCTAAACTAAGAATCGCAAAAACCAACGCAACTTTATTTATTTAACAAATATATAATGTTTATTAAGCTGATGGGAGCAAAAAGCCACAATTAACCTCTATGAGCTCTAAAGAGTTCCAACTACTCCACGCTTAGCATCTAACTTATACTTAACTCTATCATTTCTCGTTCTTCGCAAATTTAAAATCTTTAATAAAAAGATCCGCGAGTGCTTAGTCTAATAAAACAAGCTTTGCATATTTAAAGCCTATCATGAAAACTTGCAAACTCTTGGCTCTTTCAAGCTAGAATTCGCCTTTTAAAGCTTCTTGTATAAAAGACTAGCAAAAGCTAAAATTTATATAAGTTAAGGGGCAAGCTAGAGCGCAACATGCTCGATCAAGTCAAAATTTATACTTAAAAATACAACAATTCGTGTCAAAACACTTATTCTATTTTTGAATTTTTTTAAAATTTTACTATTTTTGGTGGCAAAACGGGGTTACGTAAAGACAAGGCAAATGCAAGTAAGATCAAATCGAAAGATCCCCCATACTAGAATTACACATTATCCTCAATGTGAGACTGTCAACCCCATACTAATTTCAAGGCATAATCCAAATATTAAGGGGTCTCTACGTAAATCTAAAGCCGTTTATTAATTATGCTAATAGATAAACATTAATCAATAAGATCTAGAATATCGGATTCACATATAAAAGCATGCTAAGGATTGAAGCTCGAGTGGATGATGGACAAAACCACGAGCACGAGAGTCTTCATAATCCGGGGCAATCTTGGACATAAAACACAAAACACGAAACACGAGAAAGGAAGAGGCGAGCCTCCTCACATCACACTTATTCATTAACATACTACTATTAAGGATAAGCATGGGTTGCCACTCACGAAGCGCTTGTTATGTTAACCGGAGTCATGACCTAACTCGACCACCGAAATTTATGTCCATGGGAAAGTTTGGAGATCTGGACAACCATCAATGGTAATTGTCGCCTCCAAAATATTGTTTAAGTCTATGACCGTTCACCTTGAAGTTTGGACCGTCAGTTTGAGATAACTCGATTGTTTCCATAAGGGAAAACTTGAGCAACGGTGAACGGTCTGGTCCAACGGGTTTTAAGCTTTCCTGAAAAATCTTTAATCGAGAATTGAAGAGAAGCACTCGATCACCAATGTTAAAGACGCGGTTCTTAATCTGGAGTCGCATGAATCTTCTTCTTTATTTTCTCTTGTAGATTAAAAAGAGTTTACGTAGGCTTGATCTCGGAGTTCATTTAATTCATTCATTTAAACTTTCTGGTGATCACCCGCGGTCTTAAGGTCAAAATTGCAATGTTTTAAGGCCCAATAGGCCTTGTGTTCCAGTTTGATAGGAAGATGGCAAGCCTTTTTGTACACGAGCTTATAAAGAGTGCACCCGATGGGTGTTTTGAAAGCAGTACGGAAGGTCCATAATGCATCATCTAACTTATCGGACCATGAAGCACGGTTTTCACCTACGGTCCTTTATAAAATACGTTTCAAACCACGATTTGAAACCTTTACTTGTCCACTCGTTTGTGGATGATACGCGGTAGAAAGACTAGAAAGACGATGAGTAATTCCATACTTAAGCATAACTTTAGTAAATTGATCATTACAAAAATGGATAGCGCGATCACTGATTATAGCACGAGGAGTTCCAAATCGGGCAAAAAGATATTTCAAGAATTTTACATCAACTCGGGCATCGTTAGTAGGGAGCGCTTTCGCTTCAACCCATTTTGACAAGTAGTCGACGGCCATGAGAATGTACTTGTTCCCTCGAGAAGACGGGAACGGTCCTATAAAATCGATGCCCCACACGGCAAATATCTCACAAACTTGAATTGCATTTTGAGGCATTTCATCACATTGCGAGATTTTTCCTTGACGTTGACAAGCGTCACACTGTGTGACCAAGTCATGGGCATCGCGGTAAATAGTAAGCCAATAAAAACCGGAATCGAAGACTTTCTTAGCGATGCAGTTCGCACCATGATGTCCCCCGGTGGGTCCATTATGGCAAGTCGTGAGGATATCAATGGCTTCTTGGCCGTGAACACACCGTCTAATCACTTGATCCTCATAAATCTTAAACAAGTAGGGGTTGTCCCAAAAATAATACTTAACATCTTTAAAGAACTTATTCTTTTGTTGGGACGACATCCCTTTTACTAGAAAATTTCCCGCATGGTAATTTGCAATGTCGGCAAACCATGGGGTACTTGAATCATTATGAGAAGATATTTTTCCAAGGGTCTCGAGAGGAAAAGTTTCATTAATTTCCTTTTTCTCGAGATCACCTTCATGACGGTTATCTAATCTAGACAAATGGTCGGCATCGAGATTCTCCGCTCCTTTTTTATCACAAATAATAACATCGAATTTTTGGAGTAGGAGAATCCACCGGAGCAATCTCGGCTTAGTATCTTTTTTAGTAAGAAGATATTTGAGAGCCGAGTGGTCCGTATAAACTATGGTCTTTGATAAGACTAAGTAAGGCCAAAATTTCTCGAAAGCATATACCATGGCTAATAACTCTTTTTCCGTTGTCGTGTAATGTGCTTGAGCATCCGTCATGGTCTTACTTGCATATTGTATAGGCTGAAAATGTTTGGTCTTTCATTGCCCCAAGACTGCACCTACCGCATAATTTCTAGCGTCGCACATAATTTCAAATGGTAGGTCCCAATCAAGGGCAACTAAAATCGAGGCTTCGGTTAACTTTTTCTTAAGCATGTTAAACGCTTTAATACATTCATTTAAGAAAATAAACAGAGTGAATTTTTCAAGAAGATAGGTCATCAGCCGGGCGATTTTAGAAAAATCTTGGATAAATCGACGATAGAACCCGGCGTGCCCTAAAAAACTTCGAATGCCTTTAATAGAAGTCGGATGAGGGAGTTTATCTATAACATCAACTTTAGCTCGGTCGACCTTAATCCTGGACTTTGAAATCTTATGGCCAAGGACAATGACTTCTTTGACCATGAAATGGCATTTCTCCTAATTTAGAACTAAGTTGGTATCTTCGCACCGTATTAGCATTTTGTCTAAATGGGAGAGGCAAGATGAGAAAGAATCCCTGAAGACCAAGAAATCATCCATAAAGACCTCTATTGTTTCCTCGATCATATCGTGAAAAATGGCCATCATGCACCTTTGGAACGTGCCCAGAGCATTGCATAAACCAAAAGGCATACGTCGGTAGGCAAACGTGCCATAAAGGCAAGTGAAGGTGGTCTTCTCTTGGTCTTTTGGGTCAATTGGTATTTGAAAATATCCAGAAAAACCATCTAGAAAATAATAGTATTCATTTCTCGCTAAATGTTCTAGCATTTAATCTATAAAAGGCAACGGGAAATGGTCTTTTCGAGTGGCATCATTAAGTTTACGATAATCAATACAAACTCGCCATCCCGTAACTAACCTAGTTGGTATTAACTCATTATCTTTGTTTTCAACTACGGTCATGCCACCCTTCTTAGGCACACAATGAACGGGACTCACCCACAGACTGTCATAGATAGGGTAAATCAATCCGGCATCAAGGAGTTTGACAACTTCTTTTTGATAACCTCATGAATTTTTGGATTTACCCTTCTTTGATGTTGAACCGCCAGTTTGAAATCGTCTTCCATTAAGATCTTGTGAGTACAAAAACTAGGGTCGATACCCTTAATGTCGGAAATCTTCCATGCGATGGCCCATTTGTGTGACTTAATAACCTTTAAAAGGGCGGCTTTTTCTTCATCTTTTAACTCCTTAGAAATTATAACGGGTAATTTATCGGTTCATTCTAAAAATGCATATTCTAAATGAGAAGGTAAATCCTTAAGCTCGAGTTCTGGTGGTTCTTCGATTGAAGGCTTTGTTAAAGTAACATCAACTTGCTTAAGGTCGTCATTTTTCATCGGCGGGAGAATCGGAGACGGGACTTCATTTAACAATTTTTCAAGGTAAAGAATGTCTCCCTCTGTGTCGTAATAATCAGCATCTAAATTAGAAATCTCATTTGGGGTATGTAGAAAAGTCTCAATTTCTTCCAAAATGAAATATCCTCCTTCAAAAGGAGTGAACGAGGGGGACGAAAAAGCGATGATAGGATCCGAAGGAGTGGGATTTTCACTTGACGAACTATCCAAAAATCCGAGCACTTCTTGATCATACTCCTCACAAGCAACGTCTATGACATTGACTTGATTAATCGTTTGCCCGACTTTAAACGTAATGGCCTCATCATCGACTCGTAGAGTTAATTCTTCACCATAAACATCGATTAAAGCTCTTGCCGTCCTCAAGAAAGGTCTCTCGAGAATGAGAGGAACCCGAGGATCAACATCATCATCTACTACAACAAAGTCGACCGGAAAATAAAACTTTCCTACTTTCACAAAAACGTCTTCGGCAACTCCTTTCGGGTGAACGGTCGATCGGTCTGCGAGTTCGAGTGTCATGCAGGTCGAAGGGAGTTCCGGGAGCGAAATCTGCTTCCTTACGGAAAGAGGCATTAGATTAATGCTAGCGCCAAGATCGGCCAAGGCTAAGCATTTATCTAGCTCCGGAAAATCACACGGGATTAGAAACTTGCCGGGATCTCCAAGTTTTTTGGGCAATTTTTTTAGGAGCATCGCCGAGCAATTTTCATTTAATGGAGTATTTGCTAATTCGAACAACTTTTCCTTATTACTTAGAAGACTCTTAAACGTAGAAG